>JADANM010002527.1:9068767-9080142 GCA_026213755.1 Eurema hecabe
ATGATCATTGGAGTCTGAGCTATACTATAGATTTTATAATCTATAGACTTTAATGTGCTCCGACTGCCTAAGTTTCTATAGACTTATTTTTTATTAAATTACCTTGATAGTTATTCTTCATAGTTCCAGATTGCAGTACTTGTTTTTGGTTTTTTCAGTTTTATTTTTATTAGGTACATAGTTTGGTTCAATTTTTAGGCAGTCGAGGTTTTAATTTTTTAAATTATTTTTAGTTATTAACTAGCTGTTGCCCGCGACTCCGTCCGCGTTTACTTTCATAAAAAAATTATTTCCCTGGAAACTGGATAAAAAGTATCCTATGTCCTTCGCCTGGTTCTAGGCTACATCCCTACCAATTTTCAGCCAAATCAGTTGAGCCGTTATCGAGTTATAAATGGTGTAACTAACACGACTTTCTTTTATATATATAGATTATCATCATCACATAATATAAAACAGAGTTGCAGTCTTCTGTCTGTCTCAAAATAGGTTAATTCTTTAGAAAGAAAGAAAGAAAATAAATTTTATTCTGAATAAGTTTCAATCAAACACCCTCAGAAAGTCTACATGATGCCTACCACCGGTTCGGGAACTAACCCGGCGAGAAGAACCGGCGTAAGAAACTCGCACGGGTCCCACACTTTTTACCAAAAAAGGGGGAAAAAAATCATCTTTTAAAATATACAAAATTTACAATTCTGTAACTTAACATAAGTATATATTAAATACATCATTGTAAGTCATATTATAATAGTGTAGAAGAAGCCTTGCAAGCAGCCATCCTATTCCCAAGATGTGCCATCATTTATGAAATCATTGACTTTATAGTAAGCTTTGGCACACAAACGTTCTTTTACTACTTTTTTAAATTTATTAATAGAAAGGTTTTGAACGCTCTCTGGGATTTTATTGTAAAGGCGTACACATTGACCTTTAAACGATTTACTAACTTTACTAAGTCTGATCACCGGCAAGTCTAATTTGTGCTTATTTCTAGTGTTTCTACAGTGAACGTCACTTCTAGTTTTAAATTTACATATATTTTTTCTTACATATATTACATTATCCAAAATGTATTGAGAAGCAACAGTTAGAATTCCAATTTCTTTAAATTTTTCTCTCAGAGATTCAAAAGCAGACATTTTATAAATAGAACGTATGGCTCGCTTCTGCAGCACAAATATTGTATTAATGTCGGCAGCGTTTCCCCATAAAAGGATTCCATATGACATTCTACTATGAAAATAACTAAAATATACCAATCGTGCCGTGTCTTCATCAGAAATTTCTCTAATTTTTCTGACTGCATATGCTGCAGAACTGAGCTTACCCGCGAGATTAGCAATATGAGGATTTAAAACTCCGCAACCCATTTCATGCGGTTTTTCTTTTAAGATAGTGATTCGAGGGGAATAAAATAAGATTCGAGAGGTGTATATTACATTTATAAATGCGGATATAACAGTTAAGTATTACGTCCGTTCTTTGTTTGCAGAAAAAACGATTAGACAAAATTTATAAATTTGTATTGAACCTCAATATCATAAACTATTTTTTTACTTTAGCGGGTAACTGAGCAGGAGGTTAATGGGCACCTACTTAGACCCTGATCATTCGCAAACTAAGAGACAATTAATTGGCAAACGGCAATAATGGATAGGATATGAGATCATTTTTATTGTGGAACATCTATACCGTTACACTGACTTGGGACCGCCTGGCCAGCATCAGTCTCCAACTAAAAAATCCAGCGTCAATTAATGGATTATGTGCCATGCATGACATTTTCATTTAGACAGATCGCGAACATTAAAAAAAATTAATGGCATCTCAGCAGAGATGTCATTGCGTTTCGTTTGCTATGTGGGCGTACCGGATAACTATTTTTCTCTTTCCATCCTCCTTTATGCATTATTCCCTTTTGTCGTAAATAAGCTTACCTTTAAGTAACCTCCTGTTTCCCAACCAGCCCAGTTTCCCCTGCGATTTGAATAAAGATATCACAAAACGTGTTTGAACGTGTTGTGATTGTTTGATTGGATTTCGCAACGACAACTTACTTGGCTTGTTCAAAGTTATTGAATTCAATCAGTTGTTAATGTACGTGTTATTATCATTATATTAAAATAGGTAAGACACAGTAATAGGTCCTTTTATAAATCATAAAAATTTAAAATCAAATATTCGATAAGTATATTATGAAAAGAAATGATACAAAAACTATTTTAATCATCATCAACCTCAACCGTTCTAATTTTTAGGCCATTAGAACCTCCTCCTCCTTTTAGGACTTTACTGTTTAATACTTAAGACAGAGAAATTTTATTTTACATTTAATATTTTTCCAGCCGTCCATTTTAAAGGCCGAAGAATCCCTTTAGAAAAATTGAGTCTGAATTTATTCTACTTCAATATTATTTTTCTTATAAAATCAAAAACTTTTGATTAAAAATAACGTATTCTTAACTTTTTATTCAAAAGTCTAAATTGGTAAGCCACATTCGGCTGAATGAACTTTAAACTCATAAAAACAATTATGAAGCTTTTCAATTGATATAATCAGTCTATCGTATTAAATTTAATTCAATAACTAGGGGTTAAAAGTAGTAAAATTTTTGACTTTACTAGCTTAAAATTTGTTTGCGAAACAAAAAAGCGAAACCAAAGGTCGAAAACCATTTTAAGAACATAATTTGGTAGGTAAATATATTTTTATCTTTATGTGTCTCGCCGTTTCATTCAAGTCAAAACGTATATTTTTTAACGTTATAAATTTGACGTTGCTGTGTATGCGAGTGAGACAATGTGAGTGAGATTTATTGTTTGAAAGTAGAATAAGTCGGGAGAGATTTAAGCTATGTAAGATGAAAATTGGTCGAAGATGGCCGCCGCAACAATAGGCATACATATATACACATACATATTTTTTCACAACTTCTTCAATATAGAGCCAATCAAACGAAAGGGCTTGACTAGTTGAATACTACATACATTAAAGTTCATACTATTTTTCCAAGGGCTTTTTAAATTTTCATTTTACTTCTTCTACCTAATAAATGTACTATACAATTTATTATCAGACAAGTTTATAAGGCTTCAATGTAAACATAGACATATTAAGTTCGCCAGTTAAACTTTATACTAACTTCGTGTTATTGGCGTATATTGAAAGGAGTTTATGAGAAACCTAGTTTATGAGGTTGCTATCAGACGCTTTGTTAGTTTGATGATTGAAATCAAACAAAAATAATACATCCATTATATATAACCAAGTGTAGTGTAGATAGAAAGTTAAGTGCCTCAAGAATAGCAGGGCTTTTAAAATGGCGATAAGGAAAGGATTTGTTAGAAAAGGGAATAAATGATGAGAACAAGGATAAAGCGAAGGAAAATTGGCGCGAACCGGGTTCAGACTAACGGCATACCATAACGGAACCTACAAATGTCTTGGTTCAACAAACCTTACCAAGAACCAGACTTTAGAAAGATACAAAATATGTGTTTCAGCAGTTCTAATACAACTGTATCAAACGGTCGTCATATTATGCGGGAGTAACGTTAGATTTCATTTCCACTATAATTTTAAATACAAATTGTTGTATATAATTCAACTGATTATAAAAGTCAGCCAAAAATTAAATTTTGATTAAATTCCTTTGTATCTGCTGGAAAATTTCAATTGCCACTCAAACGCCATTTACTATTACGGTTAATTAAAATTACTGATACAATTTAAAGAGAAACTAGTTGCATACCGCGGATATAGCCCTATTTTAATAGGGCTAAAGTATTTATACCTTGGTTTTCCATTTTCCAATTATTTATAAAGCGTCAAATATATAATTTAATATTTTAAAGATTACGGATATCTTAGCTTGAGCCAATTGTTTATAAGTCAATGTATCTTATTAGTACTGATCACTTTTTAAACAGTCGTCGTTTCACTGGACAAAGTTCCTACAAAGAATTGGTAAGCCACTTACCTGTTTAGCATTCTGGCTTAGAATCCACATGACGAGAGCCTTCAATATCCCGTATCTATGAACACGACGCGTGGCGTACCTCGTGCCGCACAACTCGCATCTCGACTTGCCGGACTCCGTCAGCCACCTCTCCAAGCATTTCACGTGAACCCTCCCCACAGTCCCCCTACACGAGCACGCCGATATCAGCTGCCCTAACTCCTGAGACAACGACTCTCCCCCGTGACAAATTCTACACATATCATCCATGGAATAGCTACTCGGCCTTTCCTCTTCCTGAATGTGCTCTGTTGGTAATTCAGTTTCGGCTATCTCAGGTATTAGCACGTCCATAGTTATGGTCTCATCTTCAGCCCAATCTATAGAACTGACTCCCACTGATCGCTTAGTATCGTGCTTTTCAATAACAGGGGGCTTGCGTTTTGGACTGCGCACTTTAATTCTATGCTGTCTGGGATGTTTGTCGCGTCTAGTTGGAAATCTTTCTCTTACGTGTTTCATTTCAAATATGTTCGGTTCTTCCTTGGCATCTTTAGATTTTTTAGTAATGATGTCTTCTGTGACTCCTAGGATGTTAAATAGATCTATATTGCTCGAACTAGCGGTTACATCTTTGTCTAATGTGGGGGAATCTAAAGTAGCTAGTGTGTATGTACTTTGACAATGCTCAGTGATTTGCAAGCTGGATGACTTCTTGGATGTGTTTGGGCATATTTTGCCCTTCTTGTTGGTTCGGATTGCTGAAGGCGTATTTTCAACTGTTTTGATTTCTGAATCTTCATTGGAACTGGAATTGAACATAAGGATATTTCAAAAACAATCAAACAATCCAAGACGAACCAGAAAGGATGAAATAGTTTTTGCAAATGTATTTGTTTTAAATTAGATTATAATTTAGTTACATTGCGAGGTATGATATCTTTTTGTTGGATTGTCTACTTATTATACAGCTAGTATAAATAAGTCACTTATAGGCCTAAACAACAGTGTAGGCGTTACTTTCAATGTGAACACAGTAGAAAACATTGAATATTTAACATTGTAAGCAATACTTACGAAATGGTCTTCCATTGCTGGATTAAAGGATGATGAAGGATGAATGTTGTTATTATTATTTAAGAACAACGACCACGTCTAGAGAAACTAAAAGCTGAAGCTCATAGCGTTTATTATATTCCTCATAGTAAGGTTGATATAATATAAATAGATATTTACTTGAACTGAGTACTGTTCTGCGACTTCACCATCTCCCGGTTTCGGATCTCATTTTGTACGGAGAACCGCCTGCGCCTCGTATTTGGCATTTCACTTACAATTTTATATTTTTGTTAATTTATCTTAATTTTTTCGAAATCTTTTTAATACATTTTCGGTGCCATTGACAAGAGCTTTTGTTTTCTTAAAATTTGTGTCAGAATAGGTTTTGATGTTGGACCTTTTTCGTGAAACGCAAAAGTAAGCAGCATAAAAATAAGCAGCATAAATTCTAGGTAAATTTTCATGCTGCTTATGAACTTTATATAGTGTTTTTGGGAAATGGGAAGACAAAGCAAGGAATCTTTGGCGGGATAAATAAGGGTGGACAGTAAAAAAAATATATGTTACAATCCTTAGAAAATACTGTGTTAAAATACGTTATTTGATAAAATACTTCAACAAGCTCATTTTTTAACACAACGCTATCTTGTCCCACACTAAGCCGAGCTTGGGTTGTTGCAACTAGATTCCGAATATAGATACAGCTATTTTTTTCATTTGTTAATGCAAACACACATAGATCCCAAAAAATAGAAATGAAAATAATACATTTAAATTCTAGGATTCAAACACTTTAAAATATCTACCACCGCAGAACATAACTTTTTCTGGCAGCTGGTAAAATAAACATTCTAGCAATATCAGCGTATATTACGTTTGATTCCACCCGGGAATATAGCCCTTTGAAAACTTCTCAAATGTCTCATGCAATATGCAACATGCGTGTCATAGTGTATATCATGTATCTGTCAAACGTAGCTCAGATTTACATATATTATTACGACTTATTATAACGACGGCATGGTACAGTAGTAAAACCTTCCAAGCTTTGCCAAGGGTTGTGGGTTCGATCCCCAAAGTGGAAAAATAATTGGAATTTACGTTTTCTAGGTTTTGGATGTTGATATGTATTATGCGAAGGTATTTACAAATCTTCGGCTTCGCACGCACAAAACCTTCATTAATAACTATCTGATGAAAAAACCGCATGAAAATCGGTTGCGTAATTTTAAAGATTAAAGCATACATAGCGACAGACATAAGAAAGCGACTTTGTTTCATACTATGTAGTTATAAGCAGACATTTGACCACGATATCGTCTGATCTTAAGCGAAGATGCGGCGTAAAAAGATTTTTAAATATGTTTTTCTTGTTATCTAAGAAAAATAATAATAATAATAATTTATTTCTCACAATTGACTTTTACATATATGTTTTTACCTTAAAATAAATAAATATAATATAGTTTTCTGCAGGCCTAAACTAAGGCTTGTGTTGTTAATCAACTAAATAAGTTAGTTTAACAAACAACTAAATTAGATTAAATTTACTTCAAAACAAAATAAAGTTACTTATGTAAGACTTTTGTCAGTATAAAACAGGAATTAATTAAAACATACATTTGGAACTGGGAACAATTTTCCCAATCTAACCTTCGGCTTTAACCCTAATCCTAATGACTAAATTATTGGGGTCAATTAAAATGAATGTAATATATTTGGATTTATTTTAATCCTATTCACTAAAGGGCTAAATTAATTGTTAATTTTTACTTTTCTGTAGTTGCCTAGTAGACATCACATAGATAAGGCCGCCAATTAATGTGATTGTTCTCTTAGCTTTTTTAAAACGATACATAATTAAAAAAATATTTTGACATGACATGACATTTTATTGATTTAATTAGGTATGTTTTTTGATAAAGAAAAAAAAAAACAAAAAGTGAAGTAAAAAAAAATCCAATATGGGAATCGAACTCACTACCCCTCACGCAGCAACGTCTGTACCAACAACGTATCCTGTGCGACCAATTCTGAATCGCGATGTTGATATTTTTTTGTGATTTGATTATATATACTGGTTATTTAGTTGAATTAATAGTTAGGTTATAGGTGGTAGAGCCACGCCATAAGGCCGAATTGGGCCGGCTCGCCCGGAGTGATACCACCCTCCCACGTGAGACCGGCGTAAAGTAATGACCAACAAACCAGTTATTGCGTTTCGTTCGGTAAGTGGGAGTGCCGGAGGCCCATTTTTTCGCCCGAACGTAACGTATTCCCTTTTCACAAATCCTTTCTTTCGTCCTTAATTTAAGATCTGGCATCGCATTCGTGAGAAAAAGGGAAGTCCGCTGTAACACGTATAATCCATACTTCCATACTAATATTATAAATGTGAAAGTAACTCCGTCTGTCTGTCTGTACTTCCATCACGCTTAAAACTACTGAACCGATTAGAACGAAATTTGGTACACAGATGGCTTAGAAGGACATAGGCTACTTTTTTTTTTAAATCAACCCCCAAAAGGTTGCGCGAGGAGTTGAAACTTTTTATAATTTTTTCGCTTTCACGGCCAAACCCCTGAACCGATTGTAATGAAATTTGGCACACAGATGGTCTAGAGCCTGAGATAAAACTTTATAGGCTACTTTTTAACTAAAAAAAAGGGTTATAAGGGAGGAAGGGGAGGTCAAAGTTTATATGAAAGTCCACGCGGACGGAGTCGCGGGCAACAGCTAGTAATTTATATAACCAAAACAAAAAAAAAAGACTTTTCCTTCGAACTACTGTTCTAAACCCGGGACTTTATACATATTAATATAATATTTATATTCACAATACTAAAGTCATCACACACTAAAACATCAATTTGTATGTCATACATAATACACCAATACACAACATAGAAATATCAAAATAAACAATATAAATTAAGAAATCGTAATACAAATCATGTGGGATAGTAAACAACTTATTTAAAACCAATTTATTAATTTATGTAGTATTATTTACTACTATTGTAAAATAAGCATATTTCTGTGTATACACATATTATCTTCTACTAAATTCAATGATATTATATTTATATAATAACTAAATAAAATTTAGTCAGACAATAATATTATACCTATTTGTAGCTTCCTAGTTTTTACTTTTTTGATGAACTCTTTACTTCGTTCTTATTAATCGTTAGCAGCTCTGTTCCAAGATAAGTGACAAATTTATGAATTTATCTTCTTCTTTCTTTCTTATATTATGGCATTAGCGTCTAGCTTTTTGCCAATGTCAATGTAAATAATAATATGTAATAAAAGGAAACGTGGTCAAGATAAAAGTCTATATGAGTCAAGTAAAATCGTCATCAATGATCAAGTCGTCTTTAGTCTAGTCAGTTAGTCGTTTCTTTCTGCCCTTCGTAAAGTGATAGTGAACTTTACGAAGAACCTCGATGAATCTTGGAGCAATCGGAACGGCGCTACTAAGCGCTCTCAAATGAATTCTTCATTTCTTGGACATTTATTCGCTAGTTTACTGCATGATACACTATCACAAACATAGATTAAATCACTTTATGCACCAAAAAAGGAATATTCAGTCAAGATTACATATAGACACCGCACGATTCCCGCCAAAACTCCATGAATTTATCTATTACCAATCTTTTAATAATTAAAAGGGTTGTC
Source organism: Eurema hecabe (assembly GCA_026213755.1). Taxonomy (NCBI): domain Eukaryota; kingdom Metazoa; phylum Arthropoda; class Insecta; order Lepidoptera; family Pieridae; genus Terias; species Terias hecabe. The sequence goes on from JADANM010002527.1 coordinate 9,077,473, forward strand.
GTAAAAAATAATACGTCTCTGATATGAACATTGAATGCCATAATAATAGCGCGGGTCAAATGACAAATCGTCCGCCGTCGTCATCACTCGTCACTCGTGAGTCGTGAGTCGTGAGTCGTGACTCGTGACTCGGTCACTACTCACTCGTCAGTAGACTTGCGAATAATAGTTCAATAAGATGAAAAGAGAGATTCGTATCTTTCTCATCCGACGAACTATATCTTTCATCTAGTTCATCTAGTTCATTTAGTTCAATGAATGACCAGTATAAAATGACCTATTATCGTTGGGTACGCTTATATGATTCGAGGTCAACAGATTTTGGTTTCTATACTTTTTTAAAGATCATGATTTATCTATTCTATTAATTTTCTAATTTCTACTGTATACATATACACAAGTTACGTACATAAAAAAGTTAGTAGGAAAAGCCCCTCCATACACAATATATTTAGTTAAAATGGGTTCTGTGTATTATTTTGCTTTTAGCAATATTAAATAATACACGTAATTAATTCGTAATAATACGCAAAATTGCGTATAGCTTATTGACAGAATTCTGGAAAACGGTACCGTATTATTTGTTACGTAAAGTATATTATTGCTTGTGCGGCAACGCGAGCGATACATATCTATTGTCTCATATTTTTACGTAAATAAAAAAAAAATAGCCGATAGGTGCGCTATCGACTCGAGTCTCATGCTCGATCGGTTTTTGTCGGTGTCGTTCGTGATTCATTTAGTTCCGTCTTTCAGTTCAGAAACGAAACGAGTAGTTCGGTAGCTGTACTTTTTGAGTCAAAATGAGTGGCGAATCACGAAGTGAACTAGTGAACTAGAGATACAGTCTGTACGATACTGAACGAAAGAAAAGTTGATGCTTTCCTAATGATCTAGTTCATTCTTGTCTTTCGTTCGCGAACTACCCAAGTCTACTCGTCAGTATCAATCTGCCCTTAGTAAAGGGTGGACGCTAGTGTTTCAGAAAGACAGTACACGATCGTGTTATTGAAATAACAAAGTTTTGTGATCTGTTTTGAGTGCTTTGAAATCATTTTAATATAGTTACATGGGTGAAAGTGCTGGTTTAACTGTCAAAATATTAAATTTTTATATTTAAAAGCTGGTAAGTTTAGTTTAAAATAGTTTTTTATTCACGTGTTTAATTAATATTATATATTGACTAATTCTTCAATTGTTCCTAATATTATTCTTTTATATATTAGTACCTATATTATGTTGTGTCTTGTGGTATATATTATGTAGGTAGGGTGTCTAGTTAAATATAGGGAGGAATATTGAATAAAAAAACCATTAAAAAACCACGTTTGTATTAGTTTAATAAAGATATTGGAAATTAGCACATAATAGTTTATAAAGAAATTAAAAACAAACAGAAACTACGCTTTTTATCCGCGCATACGATAAATATTTCAAAAATAGAATCGACTTTTGCTGCAGTTTGCACAACAAATTTTGATTCCATTTTTGAAAATAAGAATTACCTATGTAACTTCTTTCATTGAGATAATAATTGAGATTTTTCAATAAAAATTACGTTACTCCGTTACAACGTTAAAAGTTACTCAAGTGACATAGGCTATGTTTTTTTAATTCAATCAGAATCAATTGATTATTGTAGAAAAAAATCATTGCATAGGACTTTTTTGTTAAAACAGAAGCATTATTCTAATACTTGTGTTTGTTGTAATGTTCCGCAAATACACACGTATAATAGATTTTTATGAATGAGGTTATAAATTAATTTTACATTTTCAAAAATGGCACGGGATCCAGTCAGGCTTTAGATATTTTAATTCGTATTATTATACTGCACCGTAGGTGAATTTTTTAAATGTTTTTCTTGCGGCAACATTATTTTCATAATCGGTTTGATTCCGAGATCTCAAGAGATTATCGCTTCTTTTGTGTGTATTTTGAGGGGTGTATATTTAAAAAAATAATATTTTCTCAGGTAGGTATTAAAATTTTTATATGAGGGATTTGAAACATCAAATCTTAAGTTACTTGCTGATATCTATAGAAGTTTATAGGTATGCCACAACGAATATGTCATTTAAAATTTTAAGTTAAAATATTATATTATTAATATTTAAACATTACTAATTAATAGGTATGTAATAAGTAATTTATATGTCTATGTCAAAACATAATTCGTTAAAACGCGTTACAAATTAAATCATAGTTTAAAATCGCCTTTTTAAGATAAAATTAATAAAGAAAAAGTCCCTTTCAATGATATTACATTTTTTTATAACATAGAAGGCAAACGAGCAGGCGAGCCACCTGATGGAACGTGGTCATCGCCGTCCATTAAAAATTGCAGAGCTTGACAACTCTGGAGTGGGTTGTCGACATTAAATATAATGTCATTGATGCCTTTTCTTTACAGGAGTTTGATAACAATACGGAATAACTAAATATCGAAAAATCTAGTCATTTTATTGTATTCATTTTTCAACTTGGAACGGCTTGGAATGATATTTCTTAACGCTCGTGGGACGGTGACTCTTTTCATGTATTATTGTATAAATATTATAATAGTCGAATTTTGTTTATATTTACAATTGTATGTTCTTATTTTAAAAAGAGCGACTATCAGAGTTTCTTGCCGGTTCTTCTCTGTAGAAACTGCCTTCCGAACCGGTT
>JADANM010002527.1:9123839-9142359 GCA_026213755.1 Eurema hecabe
CCTCCTTTTTGAAGAAGATCCTTGTTTTAATGGGTCAAAGCAAGCAATTTTGTTCCTCAAATGAATATTTAAATCTTCAAAATCAGATGTTTCTTCTAGCCAAGACAAAATTAGAGCTCCTATTTTATCCATTCTTATCAATCAATTCTTTGAAATCTTAAGACAAAAATATTTTTAGTTGCAAACATTATTTATGCACCATAAAATATAGTCCACATTTCGAGTTTTCAAAAAATAAATTATACAATATTACCTACGTGAGTGGGCGCGCGGTGAGCAATTTGCCGCCCGGCGACACCTGATGGTAGAAACCTTCTTCTCCAGCGGTCCCCCGAGCACTGACAGCGTCCAGATTCTCAGCAACCATTGCTAACGAGATTGGGGGCAGCTACTAAGACGCACAAGTCTAACGGCTAGTTATTTTAAAAAATATTAACGGTTTTTTAGCGCGGGCGGCAAAATGCTCATAGCGCGCCCACTCTAGGGTTAAAATAAACATATTTGAGATTTTTTATTTCATTAATTCATCAATAAAATCGACAATATGAAAATCAAAACAAAAGTGTTACATCACTTTTCGAATTCTAATGACAGAGACAGCAGTAACTTTTTCAATGAAATGCATTGTCATAGGGTCATGCGGTCATTGACACGTAACAGCTGATAGCTCGTAAGTGATGTTGTAGCGTCGATAAATTTAAATATCGATATGCTAGTCAATAGAAATAAAAAAAACAATATTTTGATAATAAATAGTTCAAAAGAAATGAATTTTTAATACATTCATTTAAAATTAGGTATTCTTTGTGATCCTTAAATATTTATTACGCATTTCTGTTACATGTTGTATATAAAGAAGATAAATTTATTACCTAGTATAAGAACATTGTCTTTTAAACTGAGTGATATGCCAGATCGAGCTCCGCCGCTCACTATTCCCGCGTGACTTATGAGAACAACCTATAAGTAAAAAGAAGTTTAATCTTAATATATACACATAGACAATATATTTAGTTTAATTTATCCTAGTAAATTTCGTTTCTAAAGCGATGCTGTGGTAAAAAGTTGTAAATAGTTAACACTTTCCCAAAAAGATAATTAAAAGGGTTTTGATTGGGACAAGTCCGCCTATGGTCTTTTACCCTCTTTAAATATTAATAGATATAAAATTCTAAGCCTTTATTTTACAGATCATTGTGTTATATACTTTAAATCATTATTAGATTCACGATTACGCTTCCGATTTTCATCCGATTTTTTTTATAGATCCAAGAGGAATTTTTATATGTATTATTTAAATTTTTTTCACCTCTGCTTCATCCAAAGCCATTCTACAAGCATAATAAGGGCATGCTTTCAAAATCTTCCCGCATTTCACTATATCCTCCATATCCATTATATCAACAAGCAATCTCTCTTTGAGTTTATTAATATTATTCTGGTTGTAGTAGGGACAGCCCGAACATGACTTGGTTTTTGTTTTCTTCAGCACTTTGCCGTCATCACCGGTCAGTGTTGACTTGTTTTTAGACCTTTGTAGGTCTAGACATCTGGAAAAAGTAAATTACGTATTAATAATTAGTAAGATTGGTTATTGTTTTACGGCTCCTTAAAAATATTTTGGAACCCTTAGATGATTTGGAGTCAAATAGTTTACAATCCCTTCATAATGAATCAACCGACATCTATAAATTTATAAAAACTGTTAGTAACAAACCTAGTCACTAAAGAATGATTTCTCCTAAGCCATACTATAAGAAAGAGAAAAAGTGATATGCAACTGAATTTCTACCTCTCATTAATCAAATGGACACTTTTCAATCTATTTACTTCAGAGTTGATACAATAGTGTTGTCGAGAAGCCAGTGTCACCACCCTGACATTGTTATTGAATGCTGTGCGTTTAATTTCTCCAACAAACTGTGATAACTGGCTGTGTGTTCTGCTGCTTATGTATATCTGGAAACATTCAAATAATCAATTACAATGGATGATAACTGACTGTGTAAAACCGTCATAGTTAATGCTTTGGCAAGCTTATATATGGGATTTAGGTAATGGTAAAATAATTTATAAAGAATAAAATAAAGAGTAAGGTAAAGAAAATGCCAACAAAGTAACTTACAATAAATGCAATATTAATGTAACATAATGTCCTAATAAGGTGGTTCATGTTTAAGATGTTAATTTAAAATTGCATTTATTTGTTATTTATTTTGCCATGTTAAATACTCCCAATTTATTAGGCTTGTGATCCCATAGACACACTTTTTGGTGTAGTATACATACCTTTTGACCAGACAAGGAAAGATTTATTTTTCCTTTTCTATTTTTCTCTATCAAATATTTTTAAGTAGTTAATTTAACATTTTAATTTATCCCTCAAGGTCAAATAGAATACTAATGAAGATTTTATAAATGTAGTAATGAAATAGACTAAATAGTAAGTTTTTTTAATATACCTTAGTTATAGGATCACTTTCTTCTTCATCTTGTATATCTTCTGAGTCAGAACACTCATCCTTTACATCTACGTCTTCAATAACCACATCATCTTCCAAATCTTTCTCTTTAACTTCCAAACTATTTTCCTTATCTTCAGCTAGATCTTGTTTCTTGAAGTAATGATTTATTTTGTTAGTGCTAGCTTTGCATGATGAGACTCTCTTTTGCATGTCAGCGAAGTGTTGTTCTCGCTTTTTTAGTTTATCCAGCTTTAATTGTAGGTTAGCGATGGTTTGATTTATTTTGATTTTATGGTATTCTTCTTGCAGCCAATCATCGGCATCTATGGATAAAAAGGTGAACATATTTATATGAACAGTCTAAGTAGCGTCACAGAGTCTGACAATGTGGAAAACAAAACACAGGGAAATATAGTTAAGTTAGAAGTCCAACTTATCCCATGTTCACTTTATCTGAAGCTAATTTGTGTCTCATGAGAATTTTCCTACTATAGACAGCAGTGAGTGAAGTTAAATGGTATGCAAATTGGTTGCTCAAAATATAATATAATTTAAGAGCAAAACCAGCATAAAGAAATTGAAGAATTACTAAAGACACTTTTAAACTTACAAAATACTTTATCACAAAGAAAATAGATATTTAATGTAAATAATGTCACAAATATACCTGGAATGTCATCATTTTTCTGTTTAAGTTCTGCTATTTCTTTTTCCAAATTATCGATTATATGTTTATTGTTATCTTTTAACCACTGCAGTGCGCCACAACATATACTTAACGACTTGCCCTGAAAAATTGTTATAGAACTTACTTGAATAGTATCATACTATATATTTTGTGATTTAATGAATTAAATTATATTTTCATTTACTCACAGTCCCAGTTGGGCTTTCAAATATACCCAATTCACGTTTATCAATTGTATCGTACAGCTCCCTCATAAATTTCTTTTGAATTTCATAAGGCTCAAATGGAAATTGAAATTGTGGTTCCATATTATTTGCTCAGAGCTAGTATGAAGATATTAGTATTACTGTAAAAATATGCAAACTTTCTTCTTCATTCTATTCTTGATGAAATGGCAGTGCTGTGTGGCCACAATTTTGCCAATGTCTTGTTGTGGGTGGATAAATAAGCTTCAATTTAACTCGTCCAATAATTGTATCCTTCAAACACAGACCTCGGTAGGACTGTAGAATGCCTATAATTCACAATTACTTCCAGATTTCCACAATTATGGTGCGACCTATAAAACACACACACAATATAATAACTTTCTCAAAAAATGTTTATTACTCTAAAATTTAAACTAATCTTAAGGAAGGTGATGTGTAAAACTTACTTATTTGCTTTATATTTCTGTTTCTACCATTCGAAAACTCGATCTAAATGAAACTTTTAGTAGGTATAATTAAAATTAAAAATATTCTTCAGCCACCTATATTTTTAATTACTCAGACGAGTTTGTACTTTGTACTTTGTTACTTGCAATTTGCAAAGTTGCAAGTCAAAACAAAATTTTCGCGCCAATTTTTGTCTTTCAGCAAAATTTGTGTCAAAACCTGTCAAGTGTCATCAAACAACCATCAACAATGCCATCGCCAATACATAAATATTAGCCATCTCCATTCAAAAAATTAAATACATGAAGTCATATGAATCTTGCCTAAAAGATCCACCCCAGAAAAGATTCGGTTGAACTTCAATTAATTTTAATGGCAGTGCTGCGTTATAGCAACTTTGCTTTTTTTTTTTTATTTAATTTAATGACCTGGTAACAAAGACCATTAGGTCATATCTTATTTATTATTTTTACACTTCACTTCATTTCTTTCTACCCTTCGTAAAGTGATAGTGAACTTTACGAATTCTTCATTTCTTGGACACTTATTAGCTAGTTTACTGCATGATACACTATCACAATCATACATTAAATCACTTTATACACCAAAAAAGGAAAAATCCAATCGAGATTACATATAGACGCCGCACAATTCCCGCCAAAACTCTCCACAGATTCTAGCAACTTTGCCCATGTTAGTCCAGTCATTTAAGGTTTCATCTGGGGAAAAATTCCTAGTGAGCTGAATTTTTGTATACACCTTTATTACGGCGTTGTTATGAAGTTGTGAAAAATCGACATCGATATCGTGCCGGCTAAAAAAATTACAGAGGTCAAAAGGTCACGAAAATCAGTTTTTTGCAAATATTTCGCGACCTATTGCTCGGACGTCAATAGAGGTCATTATAAAAATTGTTCCTCATAAAATTGTCTACAAAAAATGTCTCTTATAGTTTTTCTGTAAAATTAACGGTTTTCGGATTATAGTGCTGAGAAAGTGGCGAAGCGACTGTATTGTGACGATGCACTCGTTTCCTCACCACCTTCGAGGTAGAATACAAAGCGCGTTTTTTTGTACATGGTTTCCCTCATATGCATAATCCATGATATGTATAATGAAAGATTTTGATTGAGTTATATAGAGATTGGGGTATAAAATGCCTTAAATGACTGGACTATGTCTAGTAGTTGTAGATAAAATAAGTTTGAGGGTCGATTGGTTGTGACAATAAGCCACATAATTTTTTGGACTTAAATTAATAATAATCTTTTCTATTCTATTCTGGGTGAAATGGCAGTGCTACGTTACCACCATTTTGCCAATATCTTGATGTAGGAATTTAAGTCTAGCGGAGTAATTGACAAACTGTCAGGTGCATGACGCGTGTCAGAACTCAGATGTCAAAAAAAGTTGAACTGGGTGACTGAGGTTTATTTTAGTTAAAAATCTAAATAAACGATAAACAAAACTACAAGCATTATTACGTATAAATCATTCCAGTCTAGTAATTAATAATGTCTCATAAGTAAGTTTTTCACCATTTAAGTTCATATCGAAATAAAGACCAGTTAATAAGTCATCATCTTGTATTTTAGTATTAAAATACTGCCCGGAGCGACAGTTTGTGAGGACTGTACATTAGAAGGTGATATCACAATAGGCGGTAGTACTGTTATTCATCCGAGAGTAACAATAATAGCGGAAGGTGGACCGATTATCATAGCAGAGTTTTGTATAATCGAAGAATACTCAACTATAATACATAAGTAAGATTTTATTTAACTTAAGTGTTCTTAGTTATTACTTAATTTTGGTAGTTATCTGTACTCTAACAATTTAATACTAAGGAAAGTCCCTCTATTTAAAATAAAAAAATTACAGAACCTACCTACCCATTACAATACCTTATAAATAAATATAACTTAGTTTCTCTTTTACCACATCAGATTTTATAGTGATTTTCATAAAATTTCATTAATTTTTCCTTATTTCAAAGTTTATTTTTGTTTAGAAATTTGAAACAAATTTATTCAATGTTCGTAATTCAATATTTTATTACTATTTACAGAAAAAGTGACAAACAAGAGAATCCACCAAAACCTTTATTCATAGGTGCTCACAATGTATTCGAGGTGGGCTGCAAATTAGAATCTATATTTGGGCACATCGGAGAAAGCAATGTCTTTGAGTGCAGGTCATTTGTAGGAACAGAAGTCAAAATAGGCAGTGGATGTGTTGTAGGTATGTAATGTAATACAAATTAATAAAACCCGACTGCTGAGATACAGTATTTTTACTAGTTCAGTAGTCGGGTGACCACAATTATATCTGATGTTAATGATAATCTGTTAATATTAATGATTAAATGATATTAAATGATAAATATTTGCCATCCATAGTCTATCCATATCCATAGTTTGAATAACATGGTAAATATATGGTATTATGCTTATGCAATACTGTCCCAAAATAACATAGGTTAATTTAATATACACTAGACTGCTTTGTAATGGTAGCACTGGTGAAAGAGCTTTTATGTATGTACTGGTAACACTGTGACTAAATAAGATCTAATTATAAAAAGTTTAAATTGGTGTATTTAATTTTCAGGTGCGGCATGTCAACTCACAGCACCACAGACATTAGTAGACAATACGGTTATCTGGGGTTCAGACCATCACATTCGAGAAGCTTTAGAAAAACCCCCATCACAACTGCTACAACTGGACTTCCTGAGTAAAGTGATGCCTAACTATCATAGACTAAGAAAACCGAATGTCCATAAACGACAAACTTCTCGACAGTCACAGGAGCCAACAAAATAAATCAGCTTAATTTAATATATTTATTTTATATACAACTTTTAAGTTTTCTTTAATAATTCCACATTTTTTTATGCTTGAATATTTTCTTTTATAAGCTGGAGATGAATAACTCTTAATTATGTATTTAATACTTTTTGCTTATTTGTAAGATTTGAAAGTTATAATAAAACTATTTCATAAACATATTTCGTTTTATAATACCCCGATATACTTTATCTACCTCGATATTTTTTTGACAAATGCAAACGTAATTTAAACAGAAAACTCACGATCTCAATCTCATGTCAAACTTGCCACCGGATTACAGATGAATTAAATTTTCCAAAATGGATCTAGCAACTAAACAGGCGTTGATGACAAGATAAAGTAAAAAAACTAAAACCCAACTACGACAAAAAACGACGCTGAAAAAGTATAAAAGTACCCCATGAATACAGGTAAAGTCACAAGCAAATGCTAGTAATATATATATATTCGAAATGTACAAGTGAAGCGCTTTAAAATGATACCAAACACGGCATATCTAGCTTAACTTTATTTTTTTACTCTGTATATTTTGTCCGCTAGAGGGCGCCACATTGAATTTGGTGAAAATCTATATAGCCTATAACCAGCGGACAATTAAGACGCTTCTAATGATATGTCATTTGTCGAATTCTGATTAGTGGTTTAGAAGTTACGAGGGAACAGATGAACATACATACATACATACATAGCCTGTCAAAATCATAACCCTCCTTTGGCTTTGCCGTAGTCGGGTAATAAAAAAAGCTTGATAGGAGTGACAGTATTGACAGTTGACATTATTAATTTACGTTTGTCAATTGTCAAACCAAATTGTCAAGGGTAGCGATTTAGCAAAATAGAAGTTATGTTGTCTCGATGGAGGAATCATCGATTTCTTTAATTTAATATAGGTAGTTTCTTTATGTTACGTTTACAAGTTTTTCGTAATATTTTATTTAGTGAATTTATTTTCCATAGTTCATTACGAATTTAGTTTAAAATTCTCAAGCAGTGAACTTTCAAGATAAACTGGTTTTCAAAGTTGATATCGTTTTCCTTCAGAATTATACGACGTTTATCTTGTTTTGAGTCGTGTTAAACACATATTGAATATATAAAGAGGTTACGTTTAAAGTATTTCGGGTGGTAATTAATATTTTCCTTGATATTGTTTCCCTATCCGTGTTATACTTTGATACCCGAGTCGACGCCATGTTGTTATTTACTCTTTGATTTTACGCTGATTTTGTTATGGCTATTGTGTGTTGTGTATATATCAGTGCGTGATTATGTTGGAAGATGTCCCCATTCACGGTGGCCGTCAAGGGGCGAGGAGCAAGCCCCCCACGCATCAAAGAAATCTCAGTTTGGATTTCAGGTAAGTCAAATAAATACAAAATACTTTCCTTTACGTGTATTAAGCGATTATGCTCCTTATTACCATGCAATTAAGATCATATACGCGTTATGTATTGCGATAAATTATTTATTTTAGAAATTTTTGCTTTTACCACACTTATCTATGACACTTGATAGAATACATGGAGGGTGTTTTTCACACTTTCATTGTTTGATTCAAAGTTACTGAAATACGTTATAACAAAAATTTCATACTTTAAATGGGTTAAAAATATTTACAAATTTATTTCATGAAATATCTTCTTTATCTTGGTCTTTTGTAATGTACCTGAAGAAACTGTTATAATGAAATATAAATAACCCATGGGTTCATAATAAAACAAATTGTAAACAGGAAATTGGTTCACTAAATTTATACATTTTAGGTGTAGATAACATATATTTTAAAGTTTATTGATAAAATTGATATAATATGAGTTATAATACTAACAAAAATAAGAGAAATTGGAATATTATAAAATTTGTATGTCTGCCCTTAATTACTAGGGCACTTGGCCTTGGCAAGAGGCCAGAATTATATTGAAGAGGTCTTATATATGATTGATGAAAGTCCAAGAACAATTGAGAAAAACATTGAAAGATCCTTTTATCTAATGGATTAATTATTATTTTTGTTATCTAAAATGACTCAGACTATAAAAGTGTAAGCCTATTTGATTGTTTAGACAACAAGATTGTTTGGAAACAACAAAATTTTGCTTAAACAAAGTGTAAGTCAAAAGTATTTTTATTCAACTAGGTTACATATAGTAACACTTTCGAATCCTCATGCTATTACAAAACATTTATCACCAGTTTGATAGGCAGTTTCTACAGAGAAGAACCGGCAAGAAACTGATAGTTGTTCTATTTTTTAATATGAGCTAAAAGCTTATTTATGATATCTTCTACCCCTGTCTTGAATGAATTTGGAATTACGTAGTTCAAATAGTCATCTCAAACTAAAAAAAATATATAATTTTGAAAGTGGATTCAGTTAACAGACTCTTCAGTTAAACCATATTAAATATCATTAGCTGTAATGTTAAGCTGTAATTGACATAACTACGAATAAACAATGTCATACTGGTTTTATCACCATAATCTTGTCGTAAAGTACATACAATATGATAACGGTATTATTACTTAATTGTATTGATGTCATATGGAATTTGAGTTATGTAATTTGCATATTTATATTAATGTACTTGATAATTAATTCTATTGTAAAATTCATTTGTGGTTGACTTTGGGAGTTATTGTAATTATTCTTGTAGGTGGTGGCAATGAAAACTGCCATTGAGTAAGGGCATCTTATCAGAGATGTCATTGCTTTTTACATGATAAGTGAGAATGGTATATATTTTTGATTTTTTGATATAGTTTCCCCTTCATGTTTTTCTGGTGTTGTCAGTATTTGATTCACCCATAAGTAAAGGTCTATTGCCTGCTAAGATATACTGATTTATTTGGATGAGTTAATATAAACCATAAATTCCTCATACTTTTGGGGTGTAATCATCTTTTTATAGGAGGCTGTGTTTTGTTTACATTTTTTCGTCTCCATAACACCTATATAATACAGTATGAGTAACCATTCATGTCTCCATGTACAAAGAAAGGATAATGATTCATCAGTGCTAATTACAACTTAACTCGTATTTGACGCACGAATAAATATGCTTATAAAAGCATGCCTATTGGATGAGCTCTATTAGTGAGGTATGCGTGGAATGTGAGTTGTAGACGGTGTTCTCATTCTTTAATTAGCTTCTGTTATAACAGGGACAAACAAATCTGAATGAATGCTATTTTTTGATGGAAGTTATTGCTATGCTAGCTAGCGGCTGTCTGAATAAATATATAGGATGTAGAGTGTTATGAATATTTACGGAGTAACTTTTTATTTTATTAAGGCAAAGCAATTAGGAACTCTCAGTAATATAAGGCTACTTTAAGAAATTATTTTAATGAAACTTAGGCACCTAAGTTGTTATACTCTGTAGTAACTGGTTTCTGATCCAGTGGTACATACATAATTGTTCTGTAATTATCAAAAAATAAAGTGTTGCTATATGTAGCTCAGTTAAATTAAGATACATTTGACTTTGACTTTTAGGTATAAATATAACAAAGGTTTTTCCCCACAGTGACTTTTATTACAGTGAAAACGAAAATAGCTTTATAAAAATAACTGAGACATCATTGAGAGTTGGAATATATTTATAAGAGGTTGTGAATAATAAGATATTTTAGTCCACTATTAGGTTAGGCGCCGTTCGTCTCTGATAAGACTGTCTGACATATTGACCATTGCTCACAAGATATTATAGGCGAATTTTTTAAAATTAGACTTGTGAATCAAATATCTGACATCACAACATGTTCTAATAATGGACAAGTTCTAAATAATGGACTAGGAAGAGATATTCTAATATATACTTACATATTAAATAATTCAATTTAAATTCAAAAAGCACTTATCTCTGAAACTATCCGACAAATTTAAAAAAATACTTATAAGTGACATACAATTTTTTTTAAACGATTAAGTTGATTTTGTTTTCGTTTTTTGCTTTCTTCTAGATTTTGTATCTTTATAATATTGGTATATTACATACAAAATTATACTACGCATTATAAATAATGGTTTACCACCACAAGACCAATCACAAATCCGTTAGAGATTCAATTTTTTCTCGTTGACGTACTTAGTACTTACCACGTGATTAAAAATATAATAAAGAACTCCTTCAAAGACGTTTTTAAAGATGAGCCTTTTACGTAAGTACTAAATGGCATTACGCCCGCACTGTACAAGATAAGTCCACAATATTCTTATACGATATATATAGTGTGCGTTTAGCAGTAAACACCGGACTGTTGCATAATGGAGGAGACTTAATCTTATGGATCGAATAGGTAACCTAGATGTTTGCAGGATATTGTTTACAATAGAAAATACATATGCCTGTAAATATAATATGTGTAGTATATGTTTATCTTTGTAATTGTATTATAATTATTTTGCAATATTATCTATAACACATTATGTATTATTTTATGATTGAATAACTTATGTATAATGTATTGTATGTATTTTATCTTTTTTTTCGCGCGAGATCAGTTATCTTATTTTATCCTGTACATAATTATGGTTTCATTGATAGCATTTAAATATCAGCATTTCATTGCCTACTATTTAATTTATTGCCTTAGACAAATCAATTTTGTTATCACTTTTTTTAAAGGCCACAATGCATTCGTGAATCCTATGATAGGATTATGAGCAGATGCGGTCACTTACCATGGTGAATCTCCTTAATTAAGATTTTGAACTAAAAGGTATTAAATTTTATACAAAATATTGTCAAAAAGTCGCTTTTATTTTAATTCACATTGTGAGCAGACCTTGTATTAAATAGGAATCCTTGAAAATTACTTATATAATAATGAAGTACTACGATTACTCACAGTTGGATTTATTAATGGCTTTTATTTACAGCTGTTCATTGTCTAAGCACTGAAACACTTAGTGTTTTACGAAGGAAGCTATTGTTATACTTATCCTTGAGAAAGGTATATTTGCACATTCAAAATTATAAATCATATTCACATTAAAAGATTTTAAAATCTGACACAATACAGGGAATATCAATTGAGATGCTGCAATATTTAAGTGAGTTTATATAGTTTTGTAAGGGATTCATTGAAACCAGATTAGAACTCTATTTACCACTAAATCGATAATTCCATAAAATTATACATTTGTCTTTCTGGCTCAATAGTTCATTGACCCTAAACAGTGCCGAGAGTGACCGTACACAATCTCAACTGGGTTAAGCTGATATTACAAAGGGATAGAGATTTTTATATAGGTAGTAACAGTTTGTATAAAACAAGAAATTAGAGATGCCACGAATATTCGGCAACTATTCGGTATTCGGCCTATTCGGCCATTTTTTTTGCTATTCGGTATTCGGCCGAATAGTACGTACTATTCGGCCGAATACCGAATAGCAAATCATGTAAATAAAGACACGTTATTTTACTCAAAATTATGTACCTATTTCCAAATTACAACATTCTAGTAGTTAAAATTAATCAGTGGTAAGTTATGATGGATAAAAACGAGCTTTTCCGCATTTTTGTTCGCAGACGATTGCGCTTATCATCGTAAACGTTACCAGCCTCAGAAAATAACCTCTCACTATAAACGCTAACATTCCAATATGGGCTATTTTTTATTATCCATTTTATAAGCCATTTGACGAAAAAAAGTGTCAACAAACTTCTTAGCAAAACAGTAATTAAATTTCACTTTACGTATTACTTATATACTAAAAAGCGCTCCGTGACCAGACTTACTCGCAAACGAAACAAATACAAACAATATTTGCATGCACCCCGCCCCGCTCGCACGCCGTCGTCGCCTGCAGCACGAACGCAGCGAGAAAAACAACTTGTCTTATTCCAGATAATGCACCCCTATGAAGCATGTACTTTGCGCCGAACATTCGGCGCCGAATATTCGGCGCTTCGGCCGACAGCGTAGCCGAATATTCGGTATTCGGTATTCGGCCAATTCACTATTCGTGGCATCTCTACAAGAAATGTTTTTAACACAATTCCAACTAATATAGTACTAAATCTGTTATTATTTTTTTTAAATACAAAATTAGATGGTAGGTAAGTTATTCATCAATAAACATAATTAGTCTATGTATTGTGTTTTCATACTAAATTTATTTGATTCGTTCATTATATTTTCAAATATGATAAGAAATGTATTGATAGGCACCTACGTATGATCTATAAATCATTTTAAAAAATCGGTTCATTAATTGTGACGCTGATTGGAACGTACAAATTTACGTCCTCGTTCCTACGACTTAGCCCTATTTAAGTAAAAACAGACCGCCAAAACGTTACGAGTCAAGAACGGACGACAAACATCACAAACCCGCACCGACGGGCTTGAATAATTCATACAATCGACATTTGAAGATCACTTCACCTCTTTTCGCGTAGTTGTGTACAATTTGCGGTAGTAGGGAAATGAGGCGTGCCAAATTGCGTTCCGCGGCCTGGATCGCCTGCCGTTTGCAAGGCCTCAACCTCACTAAGTACTCAAACTGACTGAATGGCGTAAGTTATTTGAAGGATTTGTAATTGTAGGGTATGCTGTGAAGAATTCACGGGAGCTCCAGTACAAAATTAGTGTCAAATTATATCTTTTGTCTAATTTATTCTACTGATGACGCGAAAGTGTGATGAAGTGAAACGTGAAAGTTTGTGAGGATCTATGTAAGAATCTTTCACGCAAAAAGTATTGAATGGATGGGGCTGAAGTTAGGCATACAGGTAGCTTAGACTCTAGACTAACATATTATATCAGTTTTGTCTATGATCACAAACACTAACAGTTCCTATATGTATATGAATTTAGATGAAATTTCGCATTCAGATACACTGAAACCAACAACAACATATGATGCATTTTTAGGATGGAAGTAGGCGTAATTCACAATTCTCCGCGTGATCTTACGGACGTATTGACATTGCACGACAAACACCGTAGGTCACTACACCGAGTTGAAAGGGAGAGGCTACAATGGACGGAAACGATCAATCAGGCTGCCCACACTAGGGGACTGAGTATTAAGGACCCCACATTGTAGATCTGACTATTTATAGCCATGTTGCTTTGGTATCAAGGAAGGAATGTTATGATTTGGCTGGTAGAGTTCTGACGTAACCGTAAACGCTGAAACTAAACGACTAACTAAAATTAAATTCACGATGGTATGTTGAATGTTCTTAGCAGAAGTGCATGGAGTTGGTAATTTATTTTAGAAACATAAGTATTTTAAATTGTAAAAGACAAAAAGTGCGTTCGGACTACATTAATGGACGTAAAAACCTTGAGTTACCATAAGTAAATAGAAATTCAATCAAAAAGAAATAATAAAAATATAAATTATAGCATCCATTCGATTTTGTGACGTCTTCTTCCCTATATTAAAAATTTGATATAATTTTGATAATGAAGTATTCGTTCGTCATCTCCAATCTCCAATAACTTTTTCCCTCTTGAACACGCTTTATACTGATAGCACTCAAGTCACAAGATAAATAGCAGCGGTTAGCACATTGCACCGGGTATAAACAAAATGTGCATGACAGATGTTCGCAAGACACGATATTTGGTTGCACCTGCCTGCCTCGCTAGGCGCTTCAACGGAAACATCTGCCGAGATTGCATCTCATTGATCGTGACCTGCACTTCGAGAACGATGCTAATTAATGTCTTTATTTATTTATTAAAGGAACGGTGGAACAAAGCATGTATATTTGTTTAAGTTGTTAAGGCTAAAATTGATTACATCAAGGGACAAGTGGGAAAAAATAGCAATATTTTATAATTCGTTCGAAGATTTCAAAGTGAATCTGTGTGAACTGAATTATATTGTGTAGTTAGTGTAAATTTCTTATAATCCAGAAATGATATTGGTTTTTTTCTTCTTTCGCCTCTCAGTAAATGTGTTGTGTGCTTTCTGAATAAGCCAAACATTCCGAAAGAAATCTCTTATTAAAATGGTATATAATTTAATAGCTTTTTAATCGCATTATTTACATATATTCACTAAGTTCACTAGACCGTTTGAAAAAAGTAATTGACGCTTTGACCTGGTTTGAGCAGAAAAGTCCTCGAAAATTTAAAATAAAGCATATGCAAATACTACGTAGGATTAAAAGTTTCTCAACTACGCACATTGTGAGAGTGGCATTTCAAAAACTACCTCCAATGTGTTAAGCAAAAAGGTTTATTCCATTTTTGCTTGAAAGTAGTAGTCGTAGTTGGTACAGTTGGTACTCCGAAATGATGTAATTGTAACATTCGAAGTAAAAAGAACGGATGGGAGATTACGTGCAAAAAGTACTTTCATTGATAATTTCAATTATCTAACCGTTATCTTCGAAAGTGGTCGCGGTGTTGGCGATTTAGATTTCGCTATCTTTGAAGTTCCCAGAATTTTTTAATACGTTTGGCGAAAAATGTCCGAAGAAGTGATTCTTAAGATGTTTGTGATATGAGGCTCTAATGTCTATTCAATGTATTTGTATCTATAATTATCTTTTTTATCATTTTAATGGTATTTGTAATCAAAACACATAGAATAAGATATAATGATATAATATAGACATCTTAGATAACACTGCGCTAAAAATGTACAATTAAGGATTTGACGTCCTCGGGGCTAGTTACTGTTACAGTGTGGTCGTCAATTATAAAACATATAAGTTAACTAGACGCGCCCGGCGGTTTTACTCGTGTATGTAGTTAATCCCTATCGTAATACAGGGATTAGAGTCAAATACAAAAAGGCCTTTTACGCAACGTAAATATTCTCACAAGCTTCCATGTTTATAATATTAGTAAATATATCACGGAAATTTTTAGAACATTATTTGTACACCATTTAAAACCAACTATTCATTACTTTATTAATTTTCGTTATATTCAATGAAAATATACTTAGAGACTACTTAAGTATCACTCAGACAACGATCTCTTCCAAGCAACCTACGACGTAATCACAACACGAGATACTACAAAGCTTCACACATAGCTTCTCACGCTTTCCTCACACATGAATTGAAACGGATTGGAAAGTGCGATATACGATATTTTGCTCATACATAGTAGGTAGGTAGGTAGGTACACCAACCTGGTGTACACGGATCATATGACCTCGCACTTTCGGAAGTTGCCGGCAAGGTCGCTTTACCCATTTGCTGTTTTAATTAACCAAGAATGTAATGTACTGGGTTTGGTTTTTGAATAAAGGAGCTATATCATATTCACAGATCGTCTCTATGTTTTGGGTGTACAAAAGCATAGGTCGTGAATATGGCTTTCTGTCAGGCAAATAATTTGAAACGTATCACAATGTAATAATTTTCAAACATAAAGTATAATTAATCCATGCAAAATCACAAGTTGTCTTAACACTAAATATACTGCAGTGTTGTGACAATAAAACAAATATTGATACAATTCGATATCATCGTTCGTATTCAATAAGAATCACTTCAAGCTGGATTTGATCGTTAAGATCATTTGTAATTTCCAATGTGTTAAATATAATCTTGTATCAGATTGTATCTCTGTATAGTATTGATATTGAAACTATAAAAAGAAAATGGTTATTTGCCAGCTCATTGTGATGAGATACCTTCGAGTCTCTACTCTGTGGCTATCCGAATGATAGACATGAGTCTAGATCTTATTAAACTTATGTCTCAGAATAGGCTGAATGTAATACTAAAGGAGTATAAAAGCCCCATAAAGAATAACATTGAATGATGCTGCTTTCCGTTTTGGTCGAGCGAGGCCGGCCAGCCCACATGCAATGAGCGTATGTTCTTGTAATAATTAACTGTACGGAATGTGTTAACTGAAGGACGATTGGCTAAACCATTATCTTTATATCAGAGCAGTAACTTGTTAGTTCCTTGATGAAATTTCGTAGTATTTTGTAAGATTTCCAGTTGTTGCTAAATGCACCTACGCGATGGTCCTGACTTTCAACTCCACGTACAATTAGTCAGCATTTTATATATTTTTTAATAACCCTTGAAGTACGAGGATAGCTTTTTAGCAGAGATTTCCTCTGTTAAAAAACTGCTCCTGGGTAGGTGTAGGGTATAATGTTATAGCGATTACGAATTCTGGTCAGGCCAGCTAGTTGTTACTTAAGTGAAAGAGTTTTCTTTTGGTTTTTGGTACATTATAGAGCAAAATGGACTACTAATCTTTTTATATTACTACGACTAAATATCATGTCATTGATAAATATTATTTCAACAAAAAACAACAGACTTCGCGCTCGTTTTAAATGTAAAGTTAAGACTTGTATGGTTTTCTTATGGATACCATTGTCAGAACTGGACTGGATTGAAACGGGAATATTATTGATGCACCTGCTTCTAAATAAAAAGAAACGCTTGAAATTGGTTCATCCTTTCGATGGATCAGACTTAACACATATAAAAATTATAGTTTAATTTAAAATTACTAATTTCAATTCCATCGGTTATACCAAAAAGGAAATATTCAAATAAGTACAACTAGAATTTAATAACGTTCAAAATCAATAACGGACCAATAGTAGCTAAAAAAAGGTTACCACCAATTTACCTTGCGTTGACGTTATCGAACGGAATGTTAATTGTGGCAATGGTATTTATTTAGTGGGTGGTAGTATTTTTAACTTCAATGTATTTAAAAAAAGTCTTGTTTACTGAAAAGACTATTCATAGCATACAAACCTCAGGAGCCCTTTAACTGAAGCTTATCAGTTGCTGAAAATCTCAGTAACTTATAGTAGTACGGTATAATAAAAACGCCGTGAAAACTTCCTGTCAAAGAACATTGGTCGTCATGGTAAGCGGTCACCGTCGCCCATGGACAATGCAATAAGCGGGGCTTTACAAAAAGTGGGTGATCACTATCAAACTAATTTAATTTCAATGTAACATCAGACGGTGTAGGCTATTACATACATAGGTACATATGTTAATAATAATAATAACATTTACTCTCACAATAAATAACTTTTTGTGTTCCGTAACTCACAATTAGTATCAATTTTTAAAATTTTACTCGCAGTAGTGAGATGTCTAAAAGATGTATAGAATTTTGTCAATTTTATACCTATATTTGGATACATAGTCTATACTACTGAGGAGGCGTGGTTCTACCACCTCGGTTTTATGCATTCACATTAAAAAATATGTATCATCAAATAAATTTAATATAAATAAAACATGAGGATTAAAATGAGTCTCAAAATAACTACAGTATGTGGAAACAATTGTCAAGCGTAGCAAAGGTAACTATTTCGACATTATATATGTAGGTACCTATAGGTAGGCTTTGTTTAACCCAACCGCGTCTACTAATGCAGTAACCCATTGTATTCAAGGAAACGTTGAAGCGTTCCTATCAGATTTGATTGTTCGATAACTCGAATGACCTCAATGGTATCAAAGTCATAAGTGCAAAAACCGGTCATGAGCGAATGGTGCTTACTGAAACGGTAGTTAAAACAAGATAAAGTAAAAAAACTAAAACCCAACTACGACAAAAAACGACGCTGAAAAAGTATAAAAGTACCCCATGAATACAGGTAAAGTCACAAGCAAATGCTAGTAATATATATATATTCGAAATGTACAAGTGAAGCGCTTTAAAATGATACCAAACACGGCATATCTAGCTTAACTTTATTTTTTTACTCTGTATATTTTGTCCGCTAGAGGGCGCCACATTGAATTTGGTGAAAATCTATATAGCCTATAACCAGCGGACAATTAAGACGCTTCTAATGATATGTCATTTGTCGAATTCTGATTAGTGGTTTAGAAGTTACGAGGGAACAGATGAACATACATACATACATACATACATACATA
>JADANM010002527.1:9171734-9185592 GCA_026213755.1 Eurema hecabe
ATATGACAAGGTCAATGACCCGTTTTCAGTAGAGCTTACGCGAACGGCTTTTTTACTTAATAAAATTAAGTGACTTGTTTCTCACACACATTTATTTATATAAGATATTAGTTATGGAGCAGTTTTACTAATATTATAATCTCGAAGATTTGGGAGCATGTACGAGTATATTTTTTGTTCTTTTAAATTGTGGAACCGAATCCATTATTCGGCTCAAGTTTAACATAAATCAAGGTTAGACCCTTGATAATGATATTATATGCATTATAGCATGTTATTATAGCTTTTTATCCCAATATTGCCACGTGAAACAAAATTTAACATTTAAAAGCATAATAATAATCTAAACATTAACCATGTTTATCATAACCACACGAAGACTGCGAAGCACATTAGTAGCAAAGAAATTACATTTTGAGCGCTTATAACTAATTTTAGTATTTAAGCACGGGTCGGCTGGCCACCAAATTACATTTTAATATTAAATGTGAGCATTTTAGACTTTATATGTAGGTAGTATGTTATTACTGTACTAAAATAACTTGATGATGGAATAAAGATTGAAAAGCCTTGTTATTTAATATGAATATGCGGTTTTAAACATTCTAAAAGTTTTGTGTATAGGCTTATAATATATACCTTACTAGAGGCGTTGTTTTCTGAATACAATAATAATAGTTTAATTTCAATGATGTACACAAGTTTTTTTTCTGATTTACTATTTCTTTATCTATTTATATATTATATAGAGTTGTTATGGCGTCCTGCACAGCTTAAGCGGGCTAGAGCTAATGACCTTATAAAGAGTAGAATAACTCAAAGCACTCTACAGCCATTTCATTGCTATCACCGCGATTTTATTTTTCAATGTCCGCTAAAGGCAGTTTGGTAGAAATATTCCACGTTTGCGTTACGTGACGATCGTACCAACCACTTTGGAGTCTTTAATCTATATCTTTTTATTATATCTATATCTATATTTACATATAATAAAAACGTAACGAGTCCCTGTCTGTACATGGAAGATATATGAGAAAAAATATTATAGGAGACCTTTATTAACGCAATAGAACCAAAAACAATAATTTTTGGACTTTTTGACTGTTTCTTTGTGCACGCTAATCTCAGAAACGGCTTATTCTATCTAGATGGGGTTTTCAATGATATATTATGGTAAGCTTCACTTAACATTTAGTGTTTAACTCATGTCAATCGGCTGATAAATAAAAAAGGAATGGCAATTTAAAGAAACACGTTGAACGTGCTGAACGTTTGTTGGTGCGAGTTAGGCAGTCACTTTTCTACGCGGGCGAAGTCGCGGGCACAGCTAGTACACGATATGTACTGAGCTAGCCGCGACCCTTGGTTTTGCTGACTGCTTAGTTTTCATCCGATACGGGAATAACATACACACGATTATAACAATCCTTTTTTGTCCCCCTTACGAGGAAATCTTACGGATACCGCGTCCTTACCGGGGGGGGGCGGGGTAGAGGCGTTACTATCCTATCCTATTGCAATAATACAAAAATGTGAAAGTTTCTGCGAGCGGTATGTTTGTTATTCTGTCACATAAGAACCGCTGGACCGATTTACTTGAAATTTGGTATGTTGATAGGTGATGATACCCTGGATTAACACGTAGGAAACTACCCCTGGCTACTGCCAGCGCACAACGCACGATAACGAACGTAAGTACGTTCCTAAAATAATTGATAACAAATCGAGTATTCTACCAGAGAAATATTAAATGAGGCCCCAGCACGCTAGACTTAATGCTTCGAATGAATTTCAAGTGCTTTAGTGGTAACTTCATTAAGGGCTTATGAAAATTCAAAGACCGAATACATCGGAATTCGGAACAATTTGTGGAAATCGAATGATGTCGCGCGCCCGGTGACTCGATAATGTTCTCGTGTATTGTAGGTGCAATCTTTATTAGGCTTGTACTTATAAAACCTATTCTGGGTTAAAAAAGCCAATTTCCTCCTTAAAATACTTTTACTTAATTTATACTTATAAAAATTAGAAAACGTTTGAAGATCTACTCCAAATGTAATCGTCGAAATATTTCGATTTCGCTAACTGAGTTATGGTAACTTATAAAAGTAAACGTATCCAGATAGTAGACATAGATTGGTCGGAAAAGCATTATACTTAACAGTAACGTAATAATCTAAGGAGTTGTCTGTACTTATACTAAATACAGAAATACTTGGACCATCCAATCAAGCAAGTAACCGAGTTTGTCAGAAACTTACAATCAGACTCCTGGGATGTCTTCAGTATGAACTACTATCGGCTTTGACACACAAACGTTTGATTTCTGCATATAATATCTTGTTAGGGAAATAGATGTTTAGTTGAGATTGGAACTGTGTCAATTAAATCATTATATCAAAGCAAGAAGGGTAATGTTTTTGGAGAAAGTCTATGTATTTAAAAATCTATGAGGATAATCGATAGATAAAACATTATAAAAATAATATTTATAAGACAAGGAATAAAGTAGATAATTGTATAATAGGATGCTATATTAACTTTAGCTTTTAACCTTTAAATATAAACTTAACTGATCACGTAGTTGACTATATCCACTTCTTTAATAAAAAAGTGAGGGTTTACATTCTTCTTGTATAAAAAAGAGTTCATAACGTTTGACTTTTAACGTTGACGAAAAAGATCTGAAATTACGCTAAATAGAATATATTTTAACAAACCAGTTATTGGAGTCAAAAAATAATACTGCTTAAATGATATTTAATACCTAAAAATTCAGACGTTCTGCTGAAATATAACTCTTCACTTTTAGATCTTCCACAACATATCTAATGTTAACGATAAAAAAAATTTAACAAGTAATAAAGTATAGTATATCTCTCAATTAAAACAGTGTCCAGAGCTTGGTAAGGTATCGTTATGGGTTAAACATCCATCTGTACCCGGTCTTGGGTTACCCCAATTTATAAGGAAAGTTAATTTGAAAGGGTATCAAGGCCGTATAATAGCTAAGCGTCTCAAATAACAATTGTCTAGCAACGAAACCTGTGTTTAAATTTAATTAAACAGCGGTCGGGCGAAGCTGCTTTATTTTCATTCGAATTTTCTATAAATTATCTTGCAATCGGCTGGCTTGATGATGATCTTATAAAAGTTATGTTTAAGGGAATTATTTGACCAGTCTATTCTAAGTTTGCTGTAATATATAACCCAGTTGGATCAATATATATTTGGCTTAGACAAAAAGAAGTTTAAAATTGACTCCAATATGTTATTACATACATACGTCATCATGTATTCATGGCACTAGCTTTTTTTAATGCGCCATTATAACGAATTTATGTACTTACTTAAAATTTGTTTTTAAGTTTAGAATTTAGATAAACGATAATCCATACTATCCGGGTAGACTTCAATAAATGAAGAATCAATGGTTTAATAACTTATTAATATAAATTTTTGTATGAAATTCATTTATTGGTAGTTAAAAATACTAATAAAGAATAAACCGACTTCAAAGTAAAAAGTAAAAAAAATTGGTTCATACAAAGTAATTCGTACTTTTAAGAATCAGAAGCGGATTTATTAAAAAAAAGAAATACAATAACAAATAAAAGTTCTATAATTAACAATATTATTACTAATCACAAATTAAAGCACTGAACTTAATCAAATTACAATAACAAAGCAATCAACCACCAAAAACACCGTTTTAAGAAAATTATGACCGTTAAATTCAAACACACGTAATGGCACAAAGAACCTATCAGTTCCGACGACGACCGACAAATAATCGTGTCCGCCATTCAACGGCTTTTATAACCGCCACTATGATGTCATGTCATTATAATATTTAAAAAAAAGAACAAATATCGATCCTAATAGTACTTTCATTGTGTATATAACAATGATTTTGTAATTTTGAACTCGCTACCGGTATATGGCCCCTAAACTTCTTGTTTCAAATCAAAGTATCTATTGAGCCATAATTAACTTTCAAACAACAGTTTTATTTACTATATAATAAATAGCACATTAGCTTTTGAACATTAGCTGGTTTGAGACTAGTTATATTATTGTATATTGAGCCTCAAGCAATGTATGAAATTGTGCACAATTATTGCACTGCAATGGACGTGAAGATAACGAGAAAATATTGACTACACTAGCTGTCGCATTTGACTTACAATGATGTATTTAATATATACTTATGTTAAGTTACAGAATTGTAAATTTTGTATATTTTAAAAGATGATTTTTTTCCCCCTTTTTTGGTAAAAAGTGTGGGACCCGTGCGAGTTTCTTACGCCGGTTCTTCTCGCCGGGTTAGTTCCCGAACCGGTGGTAGGCATCATGTAGACTTTCTGAGGGTGTTTGATTGAAACTTATTCAGAATAAAATTTATTTTCATTTTCATTTTCATTTTCGTACGGCTCAAAAGTCGAAAAACTTACTACAGAGAAGAACCTGCAAGAAACTCTGATAGTGGTTCTTTCTAAAATAAGACCATACAATTGTAAATAAAAACAAAAAATCGACAATTACTATTTAAATTACTAATTAATATTTATATATGAAAAATGTTCCTCACATATGTTCATAATAATCTTTAAGGCATCTGTAACAACATTTGTACCTTTATTGTGGGTCATGTATGTACCTATAAATTTAGAAAAGAATTGTAGAAGTTCTGCTTAGCGTGGGACTATAATACTTTAACTTTTTTGGAAATTACCTACCTGTGTTTCGATTTTAATCAACAGTTTTAACGTCGAATTAAAATCAAATGCCTTATATTGGTTAGTGTTCAAATTGTGTAAGTTAATTTCTCTATTATACATCAGAGGTCGCCTATAACTATACAATTCTACTCAATATAAGCTAGAACAGAATAAAGTCTCATTGAAATCTATTTAGTAGTTTTAGCGTGAAAGTCTTTAGATTCAGTTTTACAGAAGCATTTAAAACTAAGCAGATAACAGTTAGATAGTAGAGTTGGATCGTCACTGCAAAAGCTTCCATTCAGAACAAAGAATATTCCACGAAGTTAAATATATGCAGTTCCGAAAACGTTCGGCTGTTGGTTCAGTTAAAAGGTAAATAAAAGCTTTCAATGGATATCACGGATTTTTGGAGCCTTCACCGGTTGTTGACCTGAAGCCATGTGCTATTTTCAGACTCTTTTAAACCTTAACGACCTACCACCTATTTCTGTCCTTTAACCACCTACGTGCGGTCACAGAGACCGCCAATAATTTTGGGATCTATGATAAGAAATTAAGTTCGGTTAATTGAAATGCATGCCCTGATTGCTTTATTTAAGCGTCACAAATTAGCAAATATAAAAGTATTATCAAAATGGAATAACATCCATGAAGGAATATGGCACCAAAAATTATTATACTAAGAAAATGAGATCTTTATTTTGAAATACTTAAATTTTTCAGTTCTTTTTGATGCGATCTTATAATATTTTCGCATTTTTTACTCATTTTGATTCTAAAATATTAATAACTAGCGACCCGCCCCTGCTTCGCACGGGAACAACCACAGAATGTCTTCCTACACAACGTTCACAGCTTTTTTGGCAACTCGCGGTCGGCATCGCCGCGGCGCCAATACAACTACGTCCCATTTTAAAATTGTAAGATCTTCGGAACTATTTACTTAAATGACATGCGGTAAAAAGCATATTATTGATCTATAGTAATGGCACAATTTATTTAAGGTACTAAATTGGATAAGGATTAATGCTGTATAGTTTAAAATCACTTCGTAAATTACCATTTATTAGTAAAGGATTGAAAATGGTTATGGTGGTTATCCCTAAGTGTTAGACATATGCCACCGAGGAATTTTTTGTAGAACTTTTTAAAGTGGACAATACTGTAGTACAATATTTTGATCTATCTCGAAGGGTTTAGCCAGCGTTTGCAATATAAGCGCAAAAAAACGTTCTTATTTACGACATCACATTAGAAACCTCTAAATTTATCAGTCTCTCTCTACTATATTATGCAAGAATCATTCTATCTATTAAAAAACAGCATCGGAATCCGTTGCGTAGTTTTAAAGATCTAAGCATACATAGGGACAGACAGACAGCGATAGCGATTTTGTTTTATACTATGTAATGTAATGATAAATAATTGTAGGTGCGTAGAAAAGGTACATGAACGCGTTTTGAAGTACGCTTCTCACACGTGGAAATATTTGAATTTGAAAAATCGTTGCGGTCTCTGAGACCACAGGTAGGTTAGGGTTAATAATAACGTACTATCTGCGCCCCGCCGTTTTACCCGCGTAGTTTCCGTTCCCTGGACAATACCGGGATATAGAATATCCTAAGTGTTAATTCATGAATTAGATAGGTGATATCATGATATCACCTATCTATATACCAAAATTCAACTAAATCGGTGAAGCCGTTCTTGTTAAAAATAATGTTATTTTTCTCTATACTCTGTGAGGTCTTTAGTGATATTTCGGCATATTTCTTGTATAACTTTTTACTTATCAATGTAGTAATACTCCTACATTGTTTCATGTTTCAAACTTACAAACAAACATTTTGCTGTTTCAAATCGTTACTAATATATATACGTAATAATTTAACTTCATGATTACTTCCTTTTCCAGTTACCTTCCTAGTTTTTTTTAATTTTAGCAATATTCCGTTTAGCATAAAAATGCGCAATAATGCTTAAAGTTGAATATTTTACAACTACATCTATCTTCATTCATATACCGAGAACTCTCCAATGTACTAAGTAGTGCTTTCGCTCGATGCGTGCAATTACATGTGCAGCGCCAGAAAAATAAAAATGTTTTTTTTTTAATTTTACATTGCTGCTGCTGGAAATGTCTTACTATACTCTGTAATTGAAAAATTAGGCATATTAACAATAATTTTTTTTTTAAGTTTTTATTACTCTTATTTAGCAATCGAATTAAAACATCTGATCATTTCGTGTATCGTTATTTTAATGTACTCTCTAAGACACGTTTCTTTCTTCTTACTTTTAATATTTTAGACTTTAGACGATACAAAGTGATGTTCACTTCAAGAAGTATAAGCGACAAACCATTGTATTTGAGACCATTTAAAATGCCTGGACTTCCTTTGGTTACTACAGACTTAACACATGCGATACGTTGAACGGCCTACAAGAGGCCGATCAGCTTAAGGCAATGTTACGTCTCTGTAAGAGAGGCCAGTTCCTTTGTCGTAGAGGCCAATTTCAGTACATTTGGCTTGCAAACTAGACAGTAAGAGCTTGCCTATGCATTTACTTGAACCGGCTTAGTCTGAAGGCTTAATCGTTTTATCCTTTGTACGAGATTTCAAGATTTTACGTTAGGTTGTATTAAAGTTGTATATCGTGTGGTAAAGAAATCTATAATAAAAAAACACTAACAGTTATAATATTTTATTTGAATAGACCATATTCTCCTTAATATTGTAATGAATGTACTGTCTCACACAAAATATAATGACAATGATTTCGTTTATTATAAGTTAAGTCTAAGTTTCACTGTCCGCTTTTTTAGATTTTTTGCACCTACAAATAACATAATAATATGTAGTATCATTCATCAATGAATGCAGAAATTAGATAACATAGGTAACAATAGTTATTATAATATAAAAACATAGTATTTAAAATAAGTCTTTCTATAATATTCCTAAATTTTGTGTACTAAATGGTACAATTACACTCGAAATACACCCACGCCAACATATTGTCTATTCCCTGCACAACTTAATTTATCATTGCTAAAATTAAATGGCTATTCCATCTCCCGATTGCCACATAACGTGCCCGAAATTAAACAAGCCATACAATTTAAATTATCGAGGCATAAACAAATGACGGTGTGGTTGTCGAATGTGGGAATATCGCGAAATAACTTTTCTGGGCCCGGACTTGTAATATCCGGTTTCAGTCGGATCAGGACACAACCGCTCCGGGATATACGCTGGCGTTATATTGAAAATCTTCCCTTATTCAAGCGTATACCTGAAATGTTGGGATATTATGTCACATATTTGTTTGCAAACAATGCGGTGGTCTAAAATATTTCAGTATCCCAAATAATTAAACCAGATATTTTTTTGTATTGTTCGCAAATTTAACTATATTTATGGTATATTTTGGAACGCTTCGTATTTTAAAAATTTTTCAAAATGATTACTATTGACGACCGCTTGGCGCAATGGTAGCACAACTGCTTTCTGCGCGAAGGGTCGTGGGTTTGATCCCCACACCTAAAAAATATATTTGTAATTTACATTTGTATTTTTCTTGGGTCTGGGTGTTGCTGTATATGTATGTATTTACAAAAGAAAAGTATGTGTATGTAATTTATTCTGTTATCTAATTGCCATAACACAAGCTTTCTGCTTAGCTTGGAACTAGATGACGCTGTGTATAAATGTCCTGAAAATATCCATTTATTTTTTTGTCAACCCGTAACTGTACATTTGAATAAAACTAGTGCAGTTGCAAAAAATTCAGCCTAGGATTATTAACAGTTGTATAACTCCTTAAAATATGTTTCTCAATTTTCATTTAAATGTGACTTCCGATCAGAGACGCTACACGGGCGTTTGGTAAATTTGAGAAGTATTCATAGATTTCACCTCTAACAATGTCTCATCAGACATAATCTAGAAACAATAGGTGATTCATCACCAAAAGCATTTCACAATCGCAGTCATTTAACTTTGAATCATAAAACTAGAGAATAAGGTTTTATTTAGAACGGAACTCGTCTTGACTTTTGATAATTAATCAATAGCAATCAGATGCAATTAGCAATGCACAAACTTGTCGTAGTTTAATTAATTGCATCTTAGAGCGGAGAAAATTGTTGGGTTAAGCGGCTAGTGGTTTGAAAGGGAAGAGAAATTTTGTTCTTTGATTTCTCATGTCTTCATGTTTAGATAACCGAGTCAGACCATTAGGCTTGGTAGGGTACCACTCTTTCGCAGAAAACTGGCGTCAAGTAATGGCATCATTAATGAATGTCATTACGTTTTTTTCGATAAGAGGGAGCACCGAAGACCAATTCTTCCTTCCTCCCTTACTATATCACATTCCTTTGTAGCACAAACCCTTTCCTTCATTAATCCTTTTCTTGATGAGATAGGTTAGTAGAGAATTACTCTAGCTAGCTGTAAACATCATAACATACACATAAACAAACGCGCGCGCACGTGTACTCCTTACCAATTTCATTACAATCTGTAACTTCGGATAGTTTTAGCGTGAACGCGTAACAGACACTCGAGACAGACAGAGTAACTCTCGCAATTATAATATTATTATAGATTTTGCATACGATAAAAGAATAACACACGTTCGTATCAATAACCGTGTTCCCTTGTTTTCCCATCAAGATGTTTGCTCAAGCCCGTTTCGCCATCAAGCTGTTTGCACAAGCCGCTCGCTCATGACTCGCAATGCGAAGGGAAAATTGAATAACCTAACGTTTAACGCTAACATTTGACGCGATTGCTTTGTAATTTTCCACATAGGGTGTTTGATTACTTCAACTGTTCGCGAATTTGTCGACAGTTAATAGACTTCCAGTGAAATGGAATGGAGGGATTTTTAAGATTTGTTTTATATTATTTTGCTTATGGATATTATTTCAAGTGAAATTATTATATGTTAAGCAGAAATCTTTATAATAAGGTAACGGTATTTCGCACTTAATCAAAGTCCAAAGTATCGTTATTTATCTAGGCTACATAGGTATAGTAACATTTTTGAATCGTAATAGTATTACAAAACATTTATCACAGGTTTGGAAGACAGTTTCTACAGAGAAGAACCGGCAAGAAACTTTGATAGTTGCTCTTTTAAACTTGCTTTTATATCTATTAAACAGGAAATACGTTGACGATTTAATTGCAAAATATATATTTTTATTTTAATTTATAACTTACTTACATTGTAAATAATATTCGTGAGGGTAGTTGGATGACAACTTCAAGAATCGAAATATTTATAGAGCGCTTTCCTAAATCTGTAAGTATGTAAGTTTCAATTTTAAAACTACGCAACTGATATCATTTCTTTTAATAGATAGCGATGTATGTTTGTATTTGTATAATGCACGTATCTCTATATCGTATCCTAATATGTACTTGACAACCGCGGGGCAGGCACGGGTGGTCTTTATGTAGTAAGAAACATGATTAAGATTGGACATCCCAGTAAGAGCTGAGTTTGTGATTAAGGCACGGCCATAACCGTTTTACGAGAGAGGACCTCACTCAGAATTAGAGGCCGTTAACCCTTGACGCTCAGACAGTGCTATACAGATTTGTTGCTTAATACATTTAGTGTAGATCTAGTGGGTCTACGATCTAATACTTTCAATCTTTAGGGCCATGTTGTTAGGCCATCAGAAATGTCGCAGCGACCGCTAATGATGCGCGTATAACATTTATTCATGACTTAGCATATATAATGTAGAGCTAGGTTAGCAATTTAAAAGGTTTTTCTCTCAAAAGTCTGTAAATATGCTCAAGTGGGGTATCAAATGAAAGAAATTACTTGTATATCACAAAAAACAACAACTTTTATAAGTTTGACGTGTCTGTCTTTTTTTTCTATAACATAGGAGGCAAACGAGCAGGCAAACCACCTGATGGAAAGTGGTCATCACCACTGTGTATGTATGTAATGTATTTCTAATACTGATTATTATATGATAAATGTAAATTCAACTCTGCCCGAACTTACTCTAAATTAACTTAAGATATATGAAACGAGACAAGTTAAACATAGCTGAAAAATATACATCTATATTATCTATATATACTCAGCAGTTTCAACTTGATATCCCTACGGATCGAAATTCTAAATGTTTTGTGATCGAAACACAAACCGCTTGTAACTTGAAGTCGTAAAGAGTCGCTTCACGACTTGACAACATTTGATGACTTTACAAGCATGTCTAGTTTAATATATCTATTCAATAAGTAATATTTAAATCGTTATATTACAAAAGAACCGTTTTAAAAAGCAAATTATAAGGAAAATATGATCATTTTTGTTAGAAACTAAGCTATGGTAGTTGATTTCTTTAATTAATTATGGGTGATAAAATAAAAATGATGTTTATACGTAGTTTATACGTTTCTATTTCTTTCGTAATAGGGTAACAATTTAGTTATTTATAATATTACTTAGTACCTATCTACGTATCTAATCAATACAAAAATTTTGCGTTTCAAATGATCGTTAAAATTCCGTCCTCATAACCTTAAATTTAAATGCCTATACCATTCGAATTGTTGTGGAAACGGAGTAAATACTGAATAATGTATAGCTTACACGGGAGTACATGTATGTCGCATCGTATACCCGTAACTGCAGTTTTACGAGGTGCGAAGTGCACATAAAGTTGTGTCAGCCGGTGTCACGTCCGGACCGCGTGAAGGCGTTTTATGTTTCAATGTATGTTTGTTTGCGGAGTGTAATTGTTAGCTGGTGAATAAGCTTCGCGTTTGTGGAGGATGTTTTTATAACCTAGAGGGCAAACGAGCAGGCGAGCCACCTGATGGAAAGTGGTCATCGCCGCCCAGCAACACTGTCGGTGTTTGACAGCTCTGAAGCTCTACTCCGAACACAATCGGTGTCGATTTTCATTATTTTCGATACAGTTTTTGAGCAACATCGAATGAATATAAAAACTTTTTTGTTTCTGTTTCGATAACATTCCGATAAACTGATGTGCAATCCGATTCTTTATTAGAGTATATTAAGTCTCATAGCTCGGTTAGCAGCATCAAATTTATTCGATATCGACGACGATTGCATTCGGAGTAGATACTCTGGAGTGGGGCTGGCCTTTTAGATAGCTGTGAGCTCTCTTCTATGGGATGGACCCGTCCTCTGAACGAAATTAATTAGCTTGAACAATTGACTTGGCGCAATGGTTCTATATGAAAAAGTTGTATATATTTTTAGAACTCAACGTATTAGTAACTTAACGCACTTAATCATCTAACTTGACTCCATTTTCTATTATGTATAGAATTGTACCTATTTATTTAAAAAATCAATTAATTAATTATCTGAGATTCGTACCATTTATTGATGGTAAAAACGGGCTTTTGAAACGGTGGCAAATGTTTGTATTGTAATAACATGACGTTTTAAAGTGCTAATAGTACTATTAGTAAGTAGACTATGTATAAACGAAACCTAGTAGAATATCTGATATATTTGACTTTTTACTTAGGTACATTGACCTAACGGCGTGGTACTACCATCTCTCGCTAATAATTTTAAATGAACTTGTTTCGTGTAAACTTGTAGGAATGTGGGTCGTCTCGAGATCTCGTAATTGCTTTACGGCGCGCTGTCAGGTCGCGAGTGTGTCAACTTGCCTACACTGAAGAAGAGTACCTGCCGAGAGCCGAGACTCATCATTTAGTTCAACGGTCTACTTACGGAAGCTACAGCTGTAACATCTTATATATCTGTACTAGGTGAGCCCTGCGGTTCTACTCGTTTATGCATGTATTAAACACATTAAGCGTCCCTTTTGAATTTTAATCACTATTTGATAAAAAATCGCTTGAAAATCGGTTGTGTAGTTTTAAAGATTTGAGCAAACATACAGACAGACAGAAGGAAGCGACTTACTTTTTTACTATCTTAAATAATATAAGTAATCATTTTTAATTTTTAATTTTAGGATACAGGTGAGCTCATAGTAAGCGAACATCTCCAACCATGAACATTAGCAAAGCTTAGTTCCTTATAAATGGGTTGCCTTCAAAGGGGAAAAGAAACCCCCAATGAAAAAGATAAAAGGAATAGGGAAAGGTAAGAATGGGCTTGGGGTGGGGGAACTTACAACAATATAAAAAACTAAATTAGTATGATTGATTTAATCCATACTAATATTATCAATGTGAAAGTAGCTCTGTCTGTTTGTTTGTGCAAGCTAATCTCAGATACGGCTTATCCTATCTATATGGGGTGTTCAATGATAATATATCGTAGAAAGCTTCCCTTAACATGTCAATCGGTTGATAAATAAAAAAGTTATGACAATTTGAAGAATCACGTTGAACTTGCTGAACGTTTGTTGGCGCGGGTTAGGCATTTTAAAACATGCTACCCAAAGTCACTTTTCTACGCGGGCGAAGTCGCGGGCACAGCTAGTATGTATATATATGTATAAAAGCGACGTACGTACCTAGATGTAATTTATCCGTTACCTAGCCATAACACAGGCACTGTGTATAAGTGTCCTGAACAATTTATTCAATTTATTTATGTAACGTTATTTGAGGCTTAAAAATATAATTCCTATTTAAGCAACACGCCTACGTGCCTCGTACTTTAGGAGCGTGAGGCACGTTGACAGTTGACCGTGTTTAAAATACATTGCTGCATATTTAATTCTATTTTTAGTGGTTTTATTACGAGAAATAAAAAAGTTTTTTCACGCATGTAGCACAGCATCATCCGAATATATATAAAAGAAAGTCGTATTAGTTACACTATTTATAATTCGACAACAGCGGAATAAATTTGGCTGAAACATGGTAGGAAGGTCAATTAGATACAGGAGACAGACACAGGATACTTTTATCCGGTTTCCAGGGGTAAATGTGATAGAATTTATCGATAAAGAATCGTTCATTTTAGTTTTTAAAATCTCATCTTGAAAATGAAAGTCTAACGTGTCGCTTTTTCACTAGGCTTCATTCTGGTGTATAAATATTATACGTCTTTAATAATAATAACTTTAATGTCTTATTCTCTTTCTTATTCTCTTCACATAAATTATTCATACTCGAAATTTCTAATTACGCACTAACGCG
>JADANM010002527.1:9215859-9231804 GCA_026213755.1 Eurema hecabe
GTATAAAGATGCGATTTAATGGTTATTTCATAATTTTAAAGTCTGTACAAAAAATTGTGTGCCCGGCAGATGTCAAACATCAAAATCATTTGTACTATATATAATATGTATTTCACATAAACAGTT
This sequence comes from Eurema hecabe, assembly GCA_026213755.1. NCBI lineage: Eukaryota > Metazoa > Arthropoda > Insecta > Lepidoptera > Pieridae > Terias > Terias hecabe. The sequence continues at coordinate 9,215,986 of JADANM010002527.1, forward strand.
ATTGTTTTACTGGGCACTCAGTAATTATTGCAGGAGTAGGTAGTCCTTGCAGTTTCGCGAGTCTATAATGTCTGGTAGCAGATGTATTAGTCGATAAATCAAGATTGCATATTGTTTAGCCATGGCTCACCGTCTTGAGTGATATTTTCAGTTTTCAGTGGTCCAGACAGAAAATAAACCTACATTCTTTCTAGTGACATGTAACTGCCATTGAAATTAATGAAACCAAGGTTGTCGACGGTTGATTAACATTTGAATGGTAAAACTAATGTTTTTAACTGACTTCAAAAAAAGGAAGAGGTTTAATTGACCGTATACATGCTTTTTATGTTAATTCTAAGTTAGTTAAGTTATGTGTGTGTGTTTGTGTTTGTGTGAGTGTGCGTATGTGTGTGTAACAAGACTTTAAAATAGATTTTGTAAATCCCGGGATTTTCCTGATGATTCCTCCAACTTCCACCTAGACTTAACGCGATTTTTCCGCCCCTTAATATTTTTACGACAAATTAAGAAGTATGGTTTCGGATGAAACGTTAAATACGTCTTTATACTCGAGATTTTAATTTCGTAGCTTAAACAAGTAATTTTTCTTTGTCTATTGAATTAAAAACGTGAATACCTACGTATAAACATTGACTTCTTAGCATTTTTTATGAAGTCTTATGGAGTCGTTTTTTTAGTGTATTGTAAAATAAAATTAATTTTATTCTTGTTTTCAGAAAAACAAGAAGCTCTTTTGTAAGTAAGTATCTTAGGAAACCATTTCCCTGATTATTTACAGAAGTTCCTAATTTGTTTATTTTATTAAAAGAAAGTGTTTTGTCTTAATATTTTATATAAAAGTTATGTTTTATTATCTCTGATATGTTTAATTGTCTTTTTATTGACAATTTGTAATACCAACATAATCCCGGGACTATCTCGAGATTCACTGTAGAAAATCCCGGAATCCCGGGATCAGAAAAATCGGTCGGGATCGGATCCCCTAGTTACGAACAAATACTTTGCCTAAATAGCTTCCATTAAATTCCATACTGAGGACTAGAAAGAATCGCTAATAAGCGATAACTTTATTGTGACGACAGAATAACGTCTTGTAGATATTAAAATATGCTTATACTTATAGGATGTTAAACAATGGATCGCGAAAACGGAAGCGAAGATAGGCTCCCTCCCGATCTAAGCTTAGTCCATATAACTAAGTAATAGACTTATACTTATCTATATTTATATTTATATATAAATAAGTATAAGTGTATTACTTGACATTTTAAACTCCGATATTGCTCTGGGGACGGAAACTGCGTGGGTATTACCGTGGGTCGTAGCAGTAGGTAAAGTATGGACAAGATAATAGGCCACTTTTGACAGATCATGTCAGTTTTATATTCATAGTGAGGTGACCTGCTTAAAAACATCGATTAAATGAATGAATCAAATGAATCGATACAGACTTGAAACATATGTGAATTTTAAAAATGATCATGCGAATCCCTGTCCCATTATAATTTTTTCTTTCGTAAATTAAAGGAGCAAAGTAAGACAAGTACCTACGTAATTTAACAAAAAAATTGCTTTTATTCACTTGAACTATCGGAACTGCTATCTTCATCACTGCTGTCAGCACTCAGAGATATTATTAATTCATTTTCAACAATATTGTCTATTCTCAATGACCTTTCTATTTAGTTATTTTTTTTTGTATTTTTATAGTTAGTTAAAAGAATAATAAATATATATAATTAGGTTTTATTATAATCACAACGTGGTTATAAATTTATGGTGATTTTTCTTCACAAGTAATCATTGCATTCGATTCAACTTACAATCCTATCGGCTTTCGATTTTTAGAGTAACATCCCTAGTGTTTAAAAAGAAAAAGGGTTGACTGACGCAACATTGTAACGACGTCAGTTCTTTAGATCAGAAATTGTTTATTATGTTTAGATTGGTTTATTAGTGAAAGCAAATTGTAAAATTACTCGTATCGGTCATTATTACAATAAACATATTTATTTTTACGTTTACATAAACGTAATTGAAAAAAGTTAAGCAATTGTGCAGTTCTTAATTTATGCCCGCCGTTACAAGGTTACGTTGTTGAATTTTGATGAAATGTCAAAAGTGGCCTATTATCTTGTCCATACTATAGTAGATGTATTTATACATAATATATTGAGGATATTTACTGTTGGAATAACAAAATACTGTCTCGTTTTTCTTATGATACTATATTCCGTACCGACAACGTTCACAAACGGTCCCTAATTCCTTGTCTCAGAAATAAAACATTTTTTATTTATTTTTTATTATTTATTATTATTAATGAAATATATGAATAGTTAGGAAACGTTAAGCGCTCATTACTACATGAATACTACAAGCATTATTATGAATTTCAATTGTAATTGAGTTTGACTTTAACTTTACATTACTTTAATAATTATAAAGCCAATAGCGGCCGAATGCCCGCTCACTATAAATATAAATAATCCTAGTCTATGGACGACATACTCGTATGTACGTTGACAGTTAGTTTTAGTTCGTTTTTCCGGCGCGTGGGTCGAGGAGTTCTTAGAGCGAGTAGCTTACGGCCAAATTCTCATACGCAAATTAAATTTAAGCACGCCTAAGTTTTAAGTTGCGTTTCAGTATTCCGGCATTAGTCGCTTCAGTATACGATTCACCGCTCAATATACCTATATAGTGTCTATTGTGTTTTATTATTTATTATGAAGGTTAAGCCCGGCCAACTCAGTCACGAGAGCGTGACACATAAGCCCTAATACATATAAATGTGTTAACTGGATTATAACAATGAGATATGTCACGAAGATGTTAAGTATGGCGACGGGTAGCGTGTTGTCGATCGGGAAATAATCGAATATCTTCACCGTCAAAGGTCGCGCTTAGATAACCAATTAATTTCTTGGTTTCAGCTGGTTTCACTGGGTCTGAAAACATACACCTGCAGTTACGTAGGTACCTAATAAGTAGGTAACTTTAATGCAGAGTGTTACAGACTTAACTACAAAGATTAGGTGCACTCAGACAATTATTCTAATGATGAGATATAATATAACAATTTACACTGAGCCATGTTCATGGGGATACTATCTATATATCTATGGGCTTTTAGTTTTACACTCATTCAGTTATATCTTTTATAGCTACCACGATGTGACTGCCTTCACGTTGTACCTCTGGTACGTGTAACATTGCGCCTTTTTTTGTCGGGGGATCAAAATCAAAGATGTAAATAGTTACATCTTATCGTAGGAACATTGTGGCCCTTACCATTTTGTCCCAATAGTTTATCGTTCAGCGTCGTCGTGAGCCTATTCGCTTCGCCGACCAACATCTGTCCTACCAGCGCGGGCAATGACAGCATTATAAAGTTTTTCACGGCGCAAATATATTCCATAACGCACAGACTTACATTTACCTGAAAAAAAAAGTGCTTTTTATGTCACGACGAAAAATGTCTAGACTAAAACTACTAGATGCGATAGGTCAAAGTGGTCAGTCTGACACAGCTCATGTTTCTATTTCGCTAAGCACTTAATGTTTAGATTTCCACATCATAAAAAAGGGGTTTTGAAAAAGTGAGGATGTGATTCTCTTCGTGCTTTCGTCATATCTAGTCCCAATTTTTAAGCATACTATAAAAATGTTAAAGTTGATAATGAATGCTATTTTTCTATCTAGATAGAGGTATTCGTATACTTTTTCAAACGAAACTTTAGCTCTAGTACATTGTGATAGGTGAAATTTATCTTACCGTATCGGCGTTATAACTTATCAGAGTAATAATATACACCATGAAAATCGTCATTGGAACATTAAAAATTATTGCTAGAATCATCTGTAAAAAATCAAATCATAAGTAGTAGTAGTAGTAAGGAGTAAGGGACTAAAAAGAACTCACAAAGAATTATAGTTTATGTTACAAGTTAATTGAAACTTTTTCTTTCCCAATGAATGTGACATTTGACTTTTAGCTTTACGTACATTAATTGTAGTCATTACATTTATACATCTCTTTCGCAAAACTTCACGCATACAGACCATAACATCGACAAATGGCATTCGTGGATTCGTTATTCGTGGTAGCCGACAGGGGCGGGTGGGCTAGGAGGTGGGTTCGCGTTGAAGGCACGGCTATTTCTATTACTGATCATTAAAACAAAATTTATGTGCAAAAAACAAACATACAAACATACAGGTGAAGCTAATAAAAGTCGTGTAAAATACTAAACACTTCTATAAAACGATTTAATAAAATCTGAAAATTATGAATTACATTACAACGATAGATTTAGGGATGTTTGAAATTTGTCACATCTTAGCGATAAACGGTTCTATAACATTGTATACTTACAAAATAAACTATTTGATTTTTGAGCGGATCGACGCAGTCTAGAAGTCGTTTGTAGAATAAAGATGTCGCTGTCGCAGTCAATGTGCCTTTAATATAGCGTTCAGTAATCACCCTTAACCGACAGTACGCATTATACAATATAAATAATGTAACTATTAGAGGAAAATCTAAGAAAAAGTGGATTATATTTGAGAGAGCACTTATGCTCGTTGTACCGTAAAATATATAGGCAAAAATGTAATAAATAATGTGGAAGATCCAGACCATAGCCAAATACAGGAACATCTTGTAATCTAATTTGAATGAATCCGCTTTCACCCGCATTTCTTCATCCAATTCATGTAACGATTGTAAATAACATGCGAACGATTGTTTTTCTCCAGTTGCAAAAAGAAAAATGACGCACAACAGATTTTGTGTAATAATAAGCAAACTAAACAGTAAATGAGGTTCAGCTAAGAAATCCAATATCAAAATGGTGGTCATTAACGCTACGTTTACAAGTTTCACAGCGATTTTGTGATAAAATGATTTGTATTTGATAAATCCGAAGTCTAAAGACATGACACATTGTGTGATTATGAAGAACCCAGTCAGCCAGGTCGATAGAGCTCGCTTCTTTAATTTTTCAACTGTAGACTTATTACTCTTGACGACGATCATGTTAATATTTTGTCCTATAAAGACACTTGTATTCAATACTAGGTACAGCCAAGTACTGAAAGTAATGAGTTCCATCGATCTCATTCAATAAGGAAATTAATCCACGTTGAACAAATGTATTACATAGTCTTTTTATTTATTAGAACATTCAATAATTCTCAAGGCTGAATTAATAGATACAGCCTTATCGGGTAATGACGAGCAATGAAAGTCTGATGGTAAGCGATCATCTCTAACGCTAAAGTGAATTGTTTACAGTTTCTAAAAAAGATATAATATAAAAGGAAAATGAGAGAACATGATCACCTTTTATCCTCTCGTGTCCTAAATGTTAATGTCCTTAAACATTCACAGTTCGGATACATGTAGTGAGGAAGTTGTTTCTGAAAAGGTTAATACTAAGTCTTGTGAAAGACTACCTCAGGCCTTGACGCGACGGGGGGTCTCAGTAGTTTGGGGTGCAATGCAGCACCTTGGACGAAGCCAACCGAACCGAGGGAGCTGCTCTCGGTATCTCTCTTCTCATGAGGAGAGCGGCCAATGGTGGGTGCGACACGTGCAGGTGGTAGTACTCTGCGCGCTGGAACAGGCCGCCGCTGACAGGATTGCGAAATAGTCCGAAGGGGTACGCGAGACCCCGTCATGCAGCGGCACGAGGTTACAGTCGGTTGGAGTCCGACATAAGCTGCAGGCTCACCCCGAGACTGTAGGTGTGCGTGCGCATTTCACCTCGTTTATAAAGCCAATAACACAACATTGTATTAATAAATTTAGGCAAAAATTTTGTTACCACTTGTTCAAAACACATACAGTGTGTTAAAAACTGCTATCGGACCTCAAAGAGGTCTCTTCCTAAAGACCTCGAATAAAATAAAATAAAAATTCTATATCTAAAAATAACAATGCAATACAGTTTTAAAGATTATGTTTTTAGATTCTCGCGTGCTCAATTTTCAGTTATAAAAGATTTTTGTCGCAATATAAAATAGCCTACCACATAGCTCATAACTGCATTTTTCCGAATTTTATATGAATCTGTCCAGTACTTTTGGAGTAAAGATCATCTTAAAAACTACTTCCAGGATACACATCCCCTTCCACCATATGATAAAGTAAATTCTGCGAAAGATCCAGGAATACAACATACAGTAAAGGAGAGACAATAGTAGTAGTTCCACGCTAAGCAGAGCTTGTGTTATGGCAATTAGATTACGAATAAATTACATATACATACTTTTCTTTTCTAAATACATACATATTAATTAAAATATGTATTAACATAGCAACACCCAGGCCCCAGAAAAATACAAATGTAAATTAGGAATATATTTTTCCGGTGTGGGGATCGAACCTACGACCCTTCGCGCAGAAAGCAGTTGTCTGCGTCTACGTCTACCACTGCGTCGAGCGGTCGTCAAATGTTATTTTGGTTCTCTGATTATAACAAACGCGACGATGTCGAGAGACACCGCCACCAACCCGCCGCCGCGCCGGCGCTCCGGCCGCAACCGCATCCTCCGAGGAGCTTTGCGACTGCTGATGTTCGGAGATTACATATTAATTGTATAGTTACAGATCTAGACGAGAGAAAACTAAGCCACATGGTTATAAGTTATAATGTTATGTCGAGATTCGCCCACCTCGTCTGACTATTTGGAGATCCCAGAATCGTACCCGACATTAGTCTGGTCACTCGCTTCTTAAGCATTTGTATCACATACGTTATTTTTAATGTGTTGTTTCTAAATGCTTACATGTAGTCGGGTCGGCCCACATTAGCTTTGTTAAGATATCAATGCACAATTATTTGAATGACTTATTTTTTATCAAATTATTAATGACTTTTAAAACATTGTTCAATGGTCATCTATTAAAAAAATACTGCTACGTGTGTTGCTTAGTGTATTGAAACAAAACTATTCTTAACTACAATATTTTTCTCTTGGGAAAGTGCTCACGCGTCAGTAGCCCTACAGATCCATACACACTAACACAGCATAAACAAATTACAAGATTAAGGTTTAGCACCCAACGAATTCACCGAAAAAGGTAGCAAAATATATAATCCCACGAAAAACATTAAATGTAAAAAAATGCCAAGTCTCTTGATGCAGTCTTTCCATCCTAAAAAGTTTTGAGATCTCATAGAAGCCAAGTCCTATTCAAATTATTTTGTAGTTATTAATCAATATTTAGTAATTGTATCAATAGTTTTGTTTAGATTATAATTATAGTATCGCCATTTCACCATACTCCGAGTTGGTCTCACGAAACACAATACACATAGACACCAGGAGAGAACCCTCCACAGAGCTGTATACAGTCCGTTGGTGGCCGCGACTGGTCGCGCGACCGTGGTGTCCCGGTCAAATATACCACTTAAAATTTGGTTATGTCCGATGGTGATTACCTAATCATCTTCTACTTTCATTAAGAACAATCACAGACGCTGTGGCGTGGCTGGGGGTATCTTCCTTCACAACATAATACACAACAATAAAACAACATGTTTAGGGTAAAATTCAATTCATTTAATCATTAAGTTTTTTTGTTCTGAATAGTATATATCGTATGTAATATTATTATGCTCTGAGTATAAATCAAGTATTTGCTAATCTACCTTCAAATTAAATACAGTCAAGTTAACAATAATGTTGTTGTTTTAAACTTTATTGAAAAGGTCTGGGTATAAAATTTATATTTTAATCCACTATAATACCTATACTATTATATCTTAAAATCTTACGTTCGATATAAGTATCTAACAAATAATTAAGTAATCTATCGTATTCTAATGAGTTAACTAAAGTGATAGCGACGTAGCTTGAACCATTGCACAGTTATAATTGACTAAGCGTGTGAAGTTAGTGAATTAAGCGCACTCTTTCTCACTGACTACTTGACTAGACATAACATTAAAGCAATTATGACATGTGAGACAAACGTACATTGATGAATTTATTCGTCAAACTTCTACTAGTTGTATTAAGTAAGTATAGCAATTAGACACTTATTGGCTAAGTTATAAAATAAAGTAATCTATCTGAATCCGTTTGTTTAAAGTCGCTTTGCTCAAGGAAAATAATTTGTAAAATCTATATCTTTGGATTAAACTTCTTTTAATTTAACTATAGGAGCTACGCTCGTGGGGGATGCTATTTACTGTTTTGGTATTCAAGATAAAGTCTTTTAAACTCTGTACGAGTATATTAGCTCCGTAAGACAGTCAATCAAGTGTTTTCCTTCATTATTTCAAGATATTATTAATTGTATAAGTTCCAAGTCCCTAGTAATATTTTGTAATGATCCAACGGTAAACCTGTAGCAAAATTACCCCCATTGACTGATTACCCCATTGTATATGTTTCCAACATATACATAATTGTTTATTAATCTACCGACTTCTCTCGAACGTTAATTCGAATAACAAAGTAATTATTCTATTTGCAGTTGGTATAAAGCACTGTCTCCCTTGTTTTTACTACTTTGTATGTGATCGAAGGGCATTGAGCAAAAGGTTCGCCTGATGGTATCGGTATCGGCCACCTCCACCCATGAGCTAAGAGCTGCATTAATAACCCCTTTTTACCCGCATTAATACATGTTTTATACACATGAACCTTCCTCTTGAATCACTCTAACCGATGAAACAAACCGCATGAAAATCGGCTGCGCAGTCATTGAAGTCTACATAGGGACAGACAGAAAAAAGTGACTTCGATTTAAACTATGCGATGGTGTTTACACTGCTGATATGTTATTGCATTAGAACCCACTCATGTTAATATTTAAATGATAGAATTACAATCAAATACGAAATTAAAGAATCAACAAATACAACAATAAGGTTCATGTCCACTGATATCATCCCCCAAAGAGAAAAAATGGGTGGTCTTTTGTTTATATAATCCAGTACTAGATATATTTCTTCACGGAGTCGATTATCTGAAAAGATGAACAAAAACAATGCATGTAGCAGCCTAGCAGGTGTAAGGAGTAGCAATATTCAAAATAATTAATCGTTATAAGGAGTTGGCCTCGATATCTTGGTGCAGCAATTTAATGATGGTTTTAACTTTTAATGCAAATTGATAGTTAACCGTCTCACTAAGCAATGCTCCGCTCGAGCGCTGTGCGCTAAATCTCTCACGGCTCTTGAGCGCTGGTGTCCCATGACAAAAATGGCGAAAATTTTGTGATTCGTAAATCCCCCCACTTTAGGGTAGGGGTACCTATAGCCCCCCTCCCCCTTCCTCCTCCCTCCTTCGCCAGCACCCAAACATCGAAGCATACCCGTTAAAAGCAAATGTTTTACCTGTATTGTTAAGCAGCTCGGCTGACAAAACATTTCGCATTTTATTATATTCATTGTTAGTTAATTCCAAAAATACTGCTCTTAATATTAAAACAATAAAGTCAACAATCGCATGTACAAATAAAGAGATTGGTAGTAATATGTCTGCAGTCTGAAATTTAATATAAATAATAAAATAATTTTCACTGAGCCGTTAATATAATGTACATATTATATTTATACTGATTTTCTAAGTCTTTTTAATTTGAACTTTATCCACCAAATGTTATGAACCAAAAAATGTTTCTCGAAGCCGGGCCGTTCTTGAACTATCCAGTATAAAATATATCCTTAGTGTGATTCAGAATTCATAACGGGAGAGCGGGGAAGCACTCGTTTTAACTGAACCTTACTTACATAATAATTGTCTTTAAATAAAGCGAGTCCATATTGAAAATCCACTAGTGTTTTGATAAAACTGTATATCATATCGGCAAATACCTAAAAAACATAAATTAAATTAAAATTAAAATTAATAAAAGGGAAAAAAAGCTTAAACAATTAAATAGAAATAATTTGATACTTATAGAAAAAGTGTCAAATATAAATTTGTAATAGAATACAAATCTTCTTAAAGTACGTATTTTATGGTCTATGTTAGCAGTAGAGAGTTTTGAAGCTAAATTATTTCGTAAAAATTTTAAGCGATATAGAAATAGCTCGCACATGACAGACAGAGGTAACGTGAGAAATTTATGACCAATTTGGTGAGCGAAATATACCATTTTGTGCAAGAATCGCACATTTAATAGGCTCACACTGATCACGTCCATTGCAAACGATACGGTCATTAGAATTAAATAAATGAATATTGAAATATGCGCTTTAGAACTTCCACTATATTTTTGAACTCTGTCGAACGTATTAATGTCTGAATGAAATTGGATTATGAAGTCTTGTTTGTATTTTAAAGAACTAATCAAACTCAGTATTGAGAGAAGTACGAAGGTCACACAAAATACATTACTTATCCAAATGTTATCACAAAAGAAATAGACGTAGATCGTCAAAGATGACACAGCAATTGTGAATGAAACACAATAAATAGCTAATAAGGAATTCAGTAATTTACTCGAACTGAATTCATAATAAAATCCAAAAAGATTGCGAAAAATTAAAATGTGTTTTATATTAAACATGTTTATGCTCTTCTGAAAGAATATTTAGTCTTTTCAAACACTACTTTCCTGTTAGACGATTGGAAATGTTCTATCACTCACATTATCGAGCCCTGAAACCCTGCATTGCAGTGTTTCAAATGCAATCCAATCAGCATGTTATCGACGACCGCTTGGCGCTACCACTGCGCCAAGCGACTGCCTTCAGCGCGAAGGGTCGTGGGTTCGATTCCCACATCGGAAAAATATATTTGTAATTTACATTTGTATTTTTCTGAGGTCTGGGTGTTGCTATGTATTGTATGTATGTATTTACAAAAGAAAAGTATGTATATGTAATTTATTCCGTTATCTAGTTGCCATAACACAAGCTTCGGCTTAGCTTGGAACTAGATTGCGCTGTGTATAAATGTCCTGAAAATATTTATTTTATTTATTATTTTATCAGTTATCACTGCATGATGTCATCAGGTGGGTGAACAATTACAAAAGATACTTTTTATAGTTTAACATATTATATAAGTTTGTAAGTTGATGGAATTTTTGTGTGTTTTTGTTATTATGTATATAATTTATTGTATCATTACCACATCATTGCAATGCTGTTATAAATAATATTAAATTAAAAATTTTAAAAACCCCCGACAAATACAAAAAAGGCACGTCAAACTTATAAAAGTTGTTGTCTTTTAAACGACTTCAAAAAAGGAGGAGGTTCTCAATTCGTCTGTATGTATAATATTTTTTTTATGTATGTTCACCGATGTTTTCGTCAATTATAATAGACAGATTTCAAAAAAAAATTTTTTCGTTGTATAGAGTACACTTCTGAGGTGGTCCCATTTTAAGGATCAGGGTCTGATGTGGGGAAACCAGAGAAATCGAGGGGAACTTTCAAAAGTTCTATGGGCGACTAATGCGTTTATGAATTTTTCAGTAAGTATCTTATGTAAACTAGGCCAATTACTATGCGATAAAATGAATAGGATTCTCGGTATCTTCGAGCTGTCAAAAATAAAATGTAAAATGAAAATAAACCAGTGGCTCCAAGAGCGCAGCCATGAGGATACCGAGAATCTCCTGTCAACAAGGGTTTGCACCATATAATATATTCGTTCGCTTACACTGATTCACACACCCATCCATACACAACCCACACACACACACACACACACTCACTCTCAACATTACACACGCGCTACTAACCCTTCTTCTATTTAATTTAATTATAATATTAATTCTTATGTAACTTAATTGTAGATATAAAACTAAATACATTCATTTCGTCTTAATAACTGTTACTATCTGCGGGCGGGCCTGGTGTCCTGAAATACGGGCTTGTACGAGTTTGTATTGAGTCTGATGCCTAAACTAGGCTAAGTTTAGGCATCAGACTCAATACAAATGTCACTGCGAATTGAAACTGAATTGAATATTAAATTTAGATGGTATCAGCTATTGTATGTTATAAGTCAGAAAGTCTAAGTGTATAATCTAAGCTAAAATTATAATTAGGGGGATTCATAAAGATACACTCATCAACACTCTGATTCCACCGGATATCAGCAAGGTTGAAATCACCTACAATCAAAATGTTGTCAGACTGATACATTGCAAGTTCAGTAGTATTTAATAATTGCTTTAGTAACTCCAATTTCGCGGGCGGTGGAAGATAAACAACACAAACAGTTAGGTTTCGAACAGAGTTATTAATTTGGATTTGCATTTGTACCCGAACACTTTCAATATATTATATAAGATGGGATAGTCCGAGTCACGGCTAGCGCAACACCGCCTCCATCCTTTTTGGAGTTACTAGAGCAAAGACGGTCTCTACGGTAGACAACGTATCTATCGTCGACAATTTCCTTAGTACTTATGTTATTATTCAGCCATGTTTCAGTGAGAGCGAGTACACTATAGTTACAAAGCATAATATTATTGAATACATCTTTAGTTTTGGTCCGAAGACCTTGTACATTCTGGTAATACAAATTAAACACGACTATACTAAAGCACTGCAAGATTCTTCATACAACAATGAAATTATATGATTAGCTTCAAGCTATCCAGTGATTTAATAAGGATGCTATGACTAAATTCATCCTTACGAACAAATATACGACCGTTGAGGATCCAGACGAATTTATAGGAAAGCTGTTTCGCCCTTATACGTGTAGCAGCATGCAACGGTTTATAAGCAGGGGTAAGGTGTTCGGTCACGAAGACAGGACTGCGGGGACCTCCAATACCGAGATGGCTTGACGCTAATTTCGACTGAGTATTTTTTATTGAATTTAGAAGTAAAGCAATAAGTTAAATCGATATTGTATAGATTGCTGTAGCATTTACTTGGAACAGACTTCTAAATTATGAAATAACTATCAAATCATTTTTATATACTAAATGAAAATGCTTTTTGGGAAGCAAAATTATTTTTTGCTTTTTAGTTTGAAGTCGGTTTATTTTTGTTAAAAATTATTTTATTGTATAAATAAATCGGTTTTAATAGAGAGCGTCAAGGATCTGACTTATTCCAAGTTTAGAAGCCTTGTTAAAAAATGTCTAATTAAAAAGGCGTACTATACATTAAATGAATTATTATATTGAAGACAAAAACGCTTGGAATTATATTTCTTAACACTTTTTATGTATAAATATTATAATAGTCGAGTTTTTGTTTATATTTACAATTGTATGTGCTTATTTTTTAAAAAGAGCGACTATCAGAGTTTCTTGCCGGTTCTTCTCTGTAGAAACTGCCTTCCGAACCCGTGGTAAATGTTTTGTAAAACCATGACGATTCAAAAGTGTTACTTTATGTAGCCTAATTGAATAAAGATACTTTTGACTTTGACTTTGACTTTAATAAACTTGACAATTACAGGAAAGAATCGCCGCGCTATAAAGTCGGAGTCTCGAGTTACACCGATTAGAAACAAGCGAGAGCGCCGGTCTTGCGACTCGCACAGTTAACGCAGCATCCCTCCCCCGCCGCCGCCGCCCCGCTCGGCCCCGACACGAACTGAATGTCATAACAGCGAGCTGACTATATAAGTGAAATATTCACACTGGCACATTGTTGTTTCTAAGACTAATAGTAAATTTAATTATTAAGGTATGATGATACAGACCTTTTCATTACGGTCCACTTTTTAATCCTGGTACCCGTATGTTTCGGCGCGATTTTAAAGACGTTTCACGCCAAAAGGTCAAATTTAAAGACCTCATGGTTTTTCCCTTTGCTGTTTCTGGGTCAATGCACTCGGTCAGCTGATGTTCGGGACTCGGGTAGTCTGCGGGGGTGAAGGCCGGAGTGCGGGGTGCGGGGTGCTCTGCTGACGAGCGCCGCGCATTTCATTTCATTCAATGTAATCACAATTCAGTACAATTCACGGAAATTTCGGGATTCCTAACTGAGCGTTGGAAGTCAACTTAGTTTGAAATTAACCTGTAAAGTTTCAGATGTGCACTGTACGAATAGTCTCGTTATGTTATTGTTTATTTACCTTTCTAGTTAACATTCAGAATTGTAATATTCAATCCAGTTTTCAATCCGTATAAAAAGTTAAATTTTAATTTTGAAATAAAATCCATTGATTATGAAGAGGTAGTAGTAATAAAGTCAAATTAGCCAAATGTAACTCTTGTAGAACGTTATTTATTGCAAGACATGACACAAGCTACCACCGGTTTGGAAGATTGCATCTACAGAGAAGAACCCGCAAGAAAGTGATAGTTGTTGTTTAAAAATAAGAAAGAACAAATAGTTAAAACAGTTATCCAATATCGACACAATATTTCACAGGTCACAAACGGTACGTTAACAATATCAATTATAATTAACGTCCGAAGTGACCACCAGCAGAGTGACACCACCAAGAGAGTGCCGAACAAAGAGTGGCCATTACTAATTTAAGCAGCCCTTTTATGTATTGTTGTGTGTTTGTTGTGCAGCCTTTTTTAATGTAGTTGTCATCGGATAAGACATTTCAATTCAAAAACAAATGTGTCACAAATTGTTACCATATACAATTATTATTATTTCGTAACTATTCAACATAGCTTAAATACAATATATATTCTAAATAATAAATATAATCTACTAGCTTTTACCCTGGCGTAAGGCTGGTGCTTACGTTGGTCTTCTAAATTTTCTTTCATGGCGCCGAATCCTGGACGATAAGATAAAGTGAGAGAGCAAAGATTGACGCTATTGAAATGTGGTGTTGGAGGCGTATTTTACGCATTCCATGGACGGCACGCCGAACCGACGCATCCATCCTGAAAGAGCTCGGTATTACCACAAGGTTGTCCGCTATCTGCTTCCAGTGTATCTCAAGTTCTTCGGTCACATTGTTGGAGCCCTGATAGCCTTGAGGAGCTGATGGTTGTTGGTCAGGTCGATGGTAAAAGATCACGCGGTCGCACACCTACTCGCTGGTCAGATCTTGTAAAGAAGCTTACCGGCCTACCAATAACTGAAGCTATGAAGACCGCCAAGGACAGGCAGACATGGAGAAGTCTCGTGCTAACTGGACACGACCTTCAGAAATGAAGACGCCGAATAAGAAGAAGATTTATTCCTTTTCTGTATTCATACAATTGAGTACTTTAACAATGAACTAAGTTAACAATGCAGTCCAAATCCATACCCAAAGTTCTTGCCGAACCGCAAATATAAAATTGTTTTCTATGGTATATTATTTTTTTAATTTTTTTTATAATTTTTCCTTTATATGTGGCTAATGATCTATGTTGGTGCAAAATTTGAAGCTTCTAGGTCTGCTAGAAGTGCCTTAGAATTTTGATGATCGGTGAGTCAGTCAGCCAGTGAGTGACAAAATTAAGAAACTTTGACCCGTTATAATTCTTAAACTACTGGTTCAAATTGAATGAAATTTGAAATAATATACCGTGTCTTTACAATGCATGCATAGCTAATGAAAATTCAGCCTTCTAGTTTTATCCACAACGAAGTTACAGGCGGTCGATAATGGCCTGAATTGCTTCGATAAAAGGATGTGCCGTGGCCGTACCGCTTTTTTGCTTTTTTGCTCCGCCGCGGCGGCAGATATAATATGAACGAACTGTTTTCAACTAGAAATGAAAGGTGGCGCTTTTCATTGATTATGATTTTGAATATTTCCGATAGGTGGCTCTATTCTTTGTTTTAGACTAGAAATGAAAGGTGGCGCTTTTCATTGATTATGATTTTGAATATTTTCGATAGGTGGCTCTATTCTTTATGTTTTCGACTAGAAATGAAAGGTGGCGCTTTTCATTGATTATGATTTTGAATA
>JADANM010002527.1:9247401-9265069 GCA_026213755.1 Eurema hecabe
TTTTAAGTGGTGGATCGATCAATGATGCTTCTCGAATGAAGAAACGCCGGTCACTTGAGTCGGAAAGTGGTTGTCCTTTGTTAAATGCTGTAATTTGTTGAGGAATTCCCTCAACTGTCTCTGGTCTCCATCGTCAGATTTACTGCAAAGCATACTCATACTCAACTCATAACTCATACGGGTGCAAAGCTTTCATCGAAACAAATGAACTAAGTCCAAGAACAAGGTAGCTATCGTTGAGGAGTTCTTTACTCTATCCCACGTCTTCAGCATCAGACCCCTTATGGTAGTCACAACCCATCTAGATGTAAAGTTCTTATCAGTACAAAATAATCAAGCCTAAATACAAGGAAGCTACTGTAAATCGTTGAGGATTTCCCTCGACTGTACCTTGGCTCCATTATCAGACCTCAAGACTCAAGACTATTAAAAATAAAGTGTTTACATAAGATACTTATTGAAAAACTTATAAACGCACTAGTCGCCCATACAATTTTTGAAAGTTCTCCTCGATTTCTCTGGTTTCTCATCATCAGATCCTTCCTTAAAATGGGACCACCTCGGAAACATCTTCTTTTCAACAAAAAAAGAATCATCAAAATCGGTTCATAAACGACGAAGTTATCGATGAACATGCATGAAAAAAAATATTATACATACAGACGAATTGAGAACCTCCTCCTTTTTTGAAGTCGGTTAAAAATCGTGACTTTTAATGGCTTTAGTTTAAGTTATTGAATTTAACTTAACGCATCTGACGAGTACAACTTATTTTGATCATACTTTAAATATCGATTTAACTAAAACAATTCTCATTAAAATAGCAAAATTTTCCAATTCACTAACGGTGCGATAAATTGTCATGAACATCTACAACCTGCTAATAATTAATTACTATTTTCCGATTCGACACCCGCCAATAATTTACAAAGCACAATTAATGACATCTACGTAGCAGTGTGTTAGAATTGTATCAATAAACCACATTTAATAGAGCATCTTTCATATGTTTTATGGTTCATTACCATGCTGCGGAAACGTATTGTTAACGATTCTAAATGTTTCAAAGTACCCTCAGAGAATGAGATGGTGACGCTGTCACGATATTACTTAAGTTTAAGAAATACGTTAAATATTAGAAGAGATTTGTACAAGAAATTACTTCTTTAATTTAAGGAAATAGATTATATTTATCATGTAGAATTAATTATTATATAGTTTGTCTCATAAATATTTACATTAAATAATTTTTAACAAAAATAAATCGACTTTAAAGTAAAAAGCAAGAAATAAATTTGCTTCGCGCAAAGTAATCAGGGCGCATGGAAGTGCCCCCGCCCAATCCAGCATAAAAGCGGCACAGCTGTACCATCCTTTTCTCGAATACGTATTTTCATTTAGTATACCTATGTATAAAAATGATTTAATAGTCATTTTATAATTTTGAAGTCGTTACCAAGTAAATGCAACAACAATCTATAGAATATCGATTTAAGCAAACAAACATTTATTGTTCTACTTGGCACATATTTCTAAATTATAAAGCTCTATACATTAAATGATGAAATAATTTTTAATAAAAAGCTCAGTGTTAAAAAAAATATCATACAGTTAACAATAACCTCATTACCAACACAACAGTTACTGGGCAAACCTGGAAGTCTGCAGATAGCCTAGGGATGCAATGCCTGCAACTACGCTCAGCTACAGCTGCCATCACAGGACATGGCTCTTTCAATTAACACCTTTTTATTTTAGGAATCACAGACAGTCCTCTCCGCAGAGCTTGCATGAGAGCAGACGAAATAGCGGAACACGTGCTTCTAACTGCCGTATTATTGAAGTACTTCTAAGTACTTCAATACTCAAAAACAAGGTAGCTGATGTGAATCGTTGAGGAGTTCCCTCGACCGTGTGGCGGTCCATCATGAGATCCAGACCAAACTTATTAAATGGTAGTGTCTTAATAAAATACTTATGAATATCGTATAAACGCGCGAGTCGCCCCCTATGATTTTTGAAAGTTCCCCTAGATTTCGCTAGTCCGCCATCATTAAATCCTGATATCCTTACAATGAGACCACCTGTGAAGTATCATCTTTCCAACAAAAGAAAACATCAAAATCGATTTATAGACGACAAAGTTATGCGCGAACATAAATAAAAAAGCATATAATATACTCCTCTTTCTTTTTCTTTTTTTGAAGTCGCTTAAAAATATAGGTGCGAATTTATTTAATTCATATTGCTTCGCATCTATTCGTGTCGATCAGCGGAAAGCTGCAGCATTTGCGGTCTCAATGTGTATATTTTATGTGTATTGTGTATGAATACCATATTGTGTTATTAATAGCTGACTGACTAAATACTCGTACTAATGTAACTCGATATGTCTATTTTGGGTCTGAGTATCAGGTTCTCATTAACCAATTTTCTTTAAATAACATATTTTTTTAACAAAAGTAAACCAAATTCAAACTAAAGAAAAGGGGAATAAATGAAACAAAAAAGAAAGTGTTTATTTAAATGCCCTAAAAAGAAGGAAACAAATTTTAACTGTCTACTCTGTAGCTTGTTGCGAGATTCAGGCTCGTGTAAATTAACTTGTTCCTACGTATCTACTTCTTTGACCAACCTATTCCGATAAGTTTATTTTTTTATTTCAGTTTAATTTCTTATAGATACCTATCTAGTACCTATTTACGTTGCAACAAGTTGTGCCTCGGTGTGTGACAGTGTGTGTATGTTTCTGTCTGAGCTGGCGTAAGCTCCTAAACGAATGATCCGATTTTAATGCGGTTTTTTTTGTTTGAAAGGTATATCCATTATCCGTAGAAAGTGTAGTTAGCTATGATGGGTGGAAATTGGTTCAGATTTTCAAGGTCATCGGGTCGTTTGTTCGGTGTGATAGGAATGTTACACGCTCAGTTTGCTTGCTGGTTTATGTATTTTGTAGAATACGCTTGTTTATAAACTTATGCAATTATAATTAATAATTTATTTTATTTACGCAGTATTTTTCCTTTATTTTTTATTAATAATACCTATAAATGAAACTGCATTCGTTTTTTCTCGTGCACTTTGGGTGAATTCGCAAGAGTTGTATTAAATGTTGTTAGTTAATGAAAGCTGCACTATCGCATTAGGTTAAAGTTACCTGTAAAGATAGATGTGTGAATAAATAAATAAATAAATAAATAAATAAATGCAATTAACCTCAACGACAATATTATACTTGTCGTGGAAAACGATATCGCGAAATATTCAGTTGCTGATTTGATTATTGTAGTACGAGGGTGTACTACCCTAACAAGATGTCAGTTGTTATTGTAACGGCGGCACGTGGACCGAGTCGTATTTAAGAGAGTGGGTTTTCGGTAGCAGCGGCGACATTCTTATTCGGGTCGCCGTACAGTTCACACCTTCAAAACGAATCTGTTAGTTTAGCACTGATCTGATCCGATTTAATTGCAGTGAAGTGAAGTTATAATCCACGTTTACGTTATTATTCTACACCATCTGCGGAAAGAACCCTGTACCACCTAACCAATATGGTGACGGCACTATCGCTCAGCCATCGCTGGCGCCGTCATACTTATTATCAGAATACATAGTTACTACGTGAAGCAGAGCACCAGTAAAACGTAGTCACAATTCACAAACATGTTGTATGCAACTTACACGTAGTTTATATCATAATTCATATTAGGATTACATTAAAGCAAACATCAACATTTAACCATGGCAGCCAACTTTAAAAATCCTTAATACTTGGTCAACTTTAAATTTGTGAACTGTTTATATTTTTAATTTCCTATTTATTATAATGAATCTATTGAAGTAACAACAATAAAAAAGTCAGCGCGTCAATCAAAAACATTTTTTTTTTCTTGTACGTATGATATAACAATTTAGTTATCTGTGATATATTACCCTCCTTTTGAAAAAGGTTATAGTTTTCAGAAGGTAAACACATGGATGTTCTGAAAGCACTTTTTTTTTAATAAGTTTTTAAAAATATATTTTTTACCGTATTATCCTTTCAAGCTTAGTTTGTTCTAATAGATAGAGAAAGAGTGAGAGAGGTATAAAAATTCAGACAACGAAATATAGGCATCAAGCCGCTGCATGTGCTTATCGACGATGTTTTTTATTTCTGCTTGCGGAAATCATCACATTATATGTTTTGCTATTCTCAGATTATTTGCTTCAAAATAAAAAAAGCCAAGGTCGAGAATGTCGAGATGACGTTATTTACAACTTTCCCGCCTTCCCCTGTCTTTACGTCACTCTCAAATTGTCAGATTACACATTTACTCTCTTTAGGGTATAATTAACTCATTCAATTCAATTTCAATTCTAAATGTTTCAAAGTACCCTCAGAGAATGAGATGGTGACGCTGTCACGATATATACAGAGATTTGTACTAAATGATACATAATATTTAATTTAAGGAAATAGATTATATTTATCATTAAGAATTTATTACTATACAGTTTATCTAATAATTAATTAGTTACAAAATAATATGAATTGTATATGGTAACAATTTGCGGTACATTAGGACCTACGAACGGTGACTATGTGTTGACAAATAGGAAAGCTCGGTACAATAATTTAAAAAGGCGGTTTGAAAGGGAAACAGTCCTCACTCTTTGTTCGTTACTCTTAGTGGTGTCTCTTTGGCAGTCACGCTGCTGGTGGTCACTTTGGACGTGGTGCTTGCTTTCTAAGGTCAGAACCGCTATTTAAGTTATCGAATTATATTTTACTAGCGACTCGCCCCTGCTTCGCACGGGTACAACTACAGATAGTCTTCAATCTTCATACACAACGTCCACAGCTTTTTGTCAACCTGACCTCCGGCCGGCCGCGGCGCCGCAACAACTACGTCCCTGCGTTTTAAATTACATGCTGTAAAAAGCATATTGATCTATAATAATTATGTGCAACTTTTTAATGTGGACAATACTGTAGTACAATATTTTGGTCTATCTCGTAGGGCCAGCGTTTGCAATATAAGCGCAAAAAAAAGTTCTTATTTACGACATCACATTAGAAACCTCTAAAATTATCAGTCTTCCTCTACTATATTATGCATTTATTACACATATAAACCTTCCTTAAGAATCACTCTATCTATTAAAAAAAACTGAATCAGAATCCGTTGCGTAGTTTTAAAGATTTTCTAAGCATACATAGTTTTATGTTAGGCCACATCTATCTATACTTATAATAAATCTGAAGAGAGGCCCATTCTGTACATTAAATATATTTCCAATTATCTGATTAGGAATCGATACCGATGCCAAAAATGCAATTAGTAAATTTTTTGTCTTTCTGTCTGTCTGTCTGTTTGTATAACCGTTATAGAAATAAAAACTATAGGGCGGATTTTAACGAAACTTGATAAAATTATTCTTCATACTCCTGAGCAGGTTATAGTATACTTTTCATCACGCTACAATCAATGAGAGAGGAGCAGTGAAGGGAAATGTCGGGAAAACGGGAGAATATATTACATTTCTTAAGCTTCCGTCGTGTGTGCTACCTTAATGCTTAATGTTACACAGAAAGCATATATGACGAAAATGTTCTTCTTTAAATTATGTAAAAAATATCCTAGCACAGTATATGTCTATATTTTATAGTTGACTCACAATAACACGTGTAACTCCCGATAGCTTAGCAGTTCGAAGCGCTCTGATTATATTTGTCTACTCTTACGTTTATAACACTCCCAGTCATCCCTAATTAAACAAGTACACAATATTAACTACTATACCATATAAAATAAACATAGAAATAGGTATAAAAGTACCTAAATACTATATAAACTTATACTATTAAACGAGCAATATTAGCGTTCTCGAAAACGCCGATTTAACGATTTCGTTAAAAATTTAAACAGGTTTACAAGGTTACATAGTCAAAAATGTAATTTAGCTAGGTTTCATCACTGGGAAAATTCATTTTGCTATATTTTCCCGCAAAAAGTTTTCCCGCTTAAAATGTTGGTTACAGTACAATAAATTCGTCAATGATTTGTATGTGTTAATAGATCAATGGTTAATGCGTTAGACTGTAAATAAGTTGTATCCGTTATTGATATTTTAGTTCGTGGTTCAAATCCCAACCACATATAGTTTTATTTTTCTTTTTTCCTTTTCTATTTTAGAATATATTATCACATTTTTTATTTTGACCTTTGTTATTGAAATAAGATTTTTATCAATGAGGGCGCCACTATCGCGCCCACTTCAATATAACGCGTAGGTATTGTCCAAATCCCAACTCCACAGAACTCAATTTCTTTTATAAAATTTATTATTTATTAGAATATAGGTTCCCGTTCTCGGGCCCATACAGGGATAAAAAGTATCCTATGTTCATCCACCTATCTACATACCAAATTTCAACTAAATCGGTCCAGCCACTTTGCCGTAAAAGAAAGACAAAAAGACTTAATAAATTAAGTATTTATTATAAATATTTATTAGAGTTCAGGATACTTAGTAGGAGGAACACTAAATATGTATAGGCGCCTGTTCATTTAATTCCTATTTTACATCTCTTTTATGACTATCTTTTAATACCACTGTACTATTACTAATTACCGAGCAGAGCTGGGTCCACTAGTGTCAAATAGCCGATTAATATGCTAAATGTAAACTGCAAAATGAATTCCTTCAATATTGCATTAACTAGCTTTATACAGAAAAAGAGTAGGTATACGAATAAGGAATAATCCCTTTCGAACAATAACATAATTGTCTAAATCGCATCAAAATGATGAAGTAATCCGCGAATACACATTTAAATAAACCTACGGCTGAAATGAGTATAGGTACTATTCATTGGTTGAAGGCAGTCAAAACATTTTAGTCCGGGCAATTTGGACATCCACGGTAACAACAATATATCTGTTTTGTACGATATGTAGGCAATACTCGTAGTAAGCTAATTTATATACCTTTCGTTTGGCCTGTATAGAATCGAGCTGGCGCTGCGTAGCTCGCCGGCGGGGCGCGAGCGGCGCAGCGCGCGGCGCAGCGCCCACTGCGAGTACGTCATGCCCAGCAACGGCGCCAGGTATGTCAGCACGGACGTCAGCACTTGGTAAAGTACGCGTCACGAATCTTTAGCGCTGAATGAAATTTATTAAGCAGCTGTCAACCCCTTGAATGATGTTAATGAAGATAACTTAAATCCCTAAAGAAATAAATATTTATGTATTACTAGCAACCCGCCCCGGCTTCGCACGGGTGCAATGCTTATGTAAATATAAAAAGGAGGATTTTTGGATATTAATATCCAAATAACCGTTTGAGATAAGCTTATAATAAAATTAAAAAAAATATGTATCTCGCAAGTCTCAAGTCTCAACATATGAGCCAAATATGTTTATGTGAATTAGTTTTTGATATATGATTGAGACAAAAGTGGCTCTAAATGGTTCGTGTAATATTTATTATACACGTAACACGTAGCACGGTGCGGCTCGCCAGTTGCGTTTTGCGCTTGGCTTGACACGCCAGTCGCCACTGCTTGTCTAGATTCTCATACATAAATGTAAAGCAAACAAATCCTTAGCAGTAGCATAACATTTGTAAATACGGATATGTTTTTCCAAAGTGAGTTATTTCAATTGCGATTTGTTTTAAATTCTCTTTCGATTCTGAAGTAATTTTGGGTACGTTGTTTTTTTTTCAATTCATTGAGATTCAGAGTAGAGATATTTCACGGGAAGCGGGCTTTAATTTTTCCATTTTTGCAGTAGGTGATTTTATCGGTTTGCGTTTGAGTGGCATTGAATATCAAAATAAAATAGCGATTTATAAGTTATTTCCGAGCACCCTCAACACTAGATATAACCGTCTGTGCTCACTACTCCCTAGCAAACGATCGCAAAAGTCGGCAAGAAGAAGGTCGTAAGCGCCGTGCAGATCGCGTCGCTTACGCGTTTTTATAAGTCACTGCAGTTCATTAACTCTTGAGGTTGTTTTATGTAAATTATTATGTATTGTCACATTAAATGTGTTAAACAATCACTTATAAAACACAATTATTTTATATGAATAGTCTTATTATTATTTTTGCACTGATTAAAAGAATAAGACAACACGAAAACAGTTTTTAAACGGATAATATTGACGACAGTTTTAGCTACTGTGCTTACTTCGCGGGAATCGATCCGAGAAAAATTAGAAAAAAAGACACCCTATCTCAGTTAATTTTGATTTTAGCCAAATAATGACATATAATACATGTATTATGTCATCACATTTAACAACCACTGCCACATCACCACTAGGCATGAACTTAAATTAGCATACTTAGAAAATAAAAATATCTATGTAACGATATCGATTCAGTAGACTCGCATGAATTAATTTAAAATTGACATTTATAAAATTAACAATAACCTGAAATTAACATTCAGTCAGTTTGTGTTTTTTTGAGGAATTGCATTCATAATAACAATTAAATTAAACGTAGGTATATATATAAAGTAGTGGTGTGATAGTTAATGTTTAAAATAAAAACTAAATGTCATATCGTTTCACAGTCTAGTAACTTACTCGAGCACTAACTAAACGAGTCATAAGGTAATAAATGAATGAATCAAAAGACTGATTGGGTATTTATTAAAAGTGATATTATTAGCACAATTTCCTGACCGAAAACGAAACTCGATGAACAATTTAGTCTTGATACAATCTAAGAACGGCGGCACGTTATGCCAGAGATTCATCTCATATATATGTTACGGCTAATACCCGAAGTGCGGCTGCATCTAGTTTTAGCCGGTTAGAACTAGGTGTAGCCACTTACTCTTGTTTAAACCTAGTAGGAGCCGATTGGTATCGGGTAAAACTAGGTCTATCCTTCATCTTGCCGGCTACAACTAGGTCCAGCCATTGTTTGTTGGACAAAACTAGGTGAATCCGATATCATTTCATCATTTGAGACGAATATAATTTTATTAGCTATTGCCCACGAGGACCCCCTTTCCCTCTCTTATAATTTTTTTTCCCTAGATTTTTTCATACAAATGTTTTTTCTCGCTTTCTCCCGTTCCCGTGGGAATTTTGCAATATCCTGTTGCAAATAACCTTTAAGGTACCTACATGCCAAATTTCAAGCGTCTAACTTAAGCGGTTTCGATTTTTCATACAAAAAGATTTTCCTAAAAATCCTACGAGACCAAAATGTTGTACTACAATGTTGTCCTACTTAAAAAGTTCTACAAAAAACTCCGAGATGGCATATGTCTATCTAACCATTTTTAATCCTTTACTCATTAATGGTTATTTACAATGTGATTTTAAACTATACAGCATAAATTGTTATCCAATTAAGTGTATATCAACCTTATATAAATTGTGTATTTATTATAGATCAATATGCTTTTTACAGCATGTAATTTAAGTGAATAGTTCCGAAGATATTACAAATTTAAAATGCAGGGACGTAGTTGTTGCGGCGCCGCAGCCGGCTGGGGGTCGGGTATAGAGAATACAAAGCCGTTAAAGGAAATAGCCGAGCAAACGGGCTAATAGAAACAGTAATATAAATAAAATAAAATAAAATAAGCCTTTATTGCTGTAGTTAACATTTTACCAGCTTTTAATATTTTAACATTTTACTAACTAAACTAAATTTATTTCTGAAATCTCTCCCCTTTCTACAGTTTGTCCTTCGACAAAGGCCTCCTCTAAGGCTTTCCACTTGGGTCTAACCCTTGCTAAACGTTGCCATTCTGGGCCCGCTACTCTCTTCAGATCGTCCTCCCATCTCTTCATCTGCCTTCCCCTGCTTCGGCAGCTTTCTCTTGGGCACCACTCCGTTATTATTCAAGTCCATTTCTCATTCTTTTCTCTCAACATGTGCCCCGTCCATCGCCATTTTAATCTTCTATATATTGTTTGAGCCTTTTCGAACTTGGTCTTCTTTTTAATGCTTTTTAGTCGTATTTTGTCTTTTCTCTTTATTCCTAAAACACACCTTTCTATACTATTTTGGCAAATATTTAATTTATTTTGTTGCTGTTCAGTTAGAGCCCAAGTTTGGCATGCGTAAGTTAGACAAGGTATAATACAAACATTAAAAACTTTTCGTTTCTCCGACATTGGCATCTCTTCGTTCTTCATTATCTCGCTTAGCGACCAAAATTTCTTCCATGTGTTCATTATTCTGCGTTCTATTTCTTTCTGCATGCTTTCTGTTGGTGATACTAGCTGCCCTAAATAAATATACTCATCTACATATTCTATCTGCTGGTTATTTATTATGATAGCCTCTTTTTGTGATGAGTTGGTCATTACCTTTGTCTTCGTAATATTCATTGTGAGACCGGCGTTATTACTTTTGTCTGACAATTGTTTTAACATTTCTTGCAAGGACTTTGGGCATTCCGAGAAAAGGATTAAGTCATCAGCGAATCTCAGATGACTTAGTTTCTCTCCGTTCACATTCAGTCCGTATTGATCCCAACTCAGTCTTCTAAAGATCGTCTCTAATACTGCTGAAAATAACTTCGGTGAAATAGGGTCTCCTTGGCGGACGCCTCGCTCAATGGGGAACTCTGTACCTATCCTTTCCAGTTTTAATTGCGCTGTGCTTTTCCCGTAAATAGCCATTAGTAGACGTATACATTTTCTATTCACCCCTTGTTGTTCTATTGCTTCCCATATGTATTGATGTTCCAAAGAGTCAAAAGCTTTGTTGAAGTCCACGAAACCTAAATAATAAATTTTGTTGTATTCCCTATATTTCTGGAGTATTTGTCTCAAGACGTGAATGTGATCAATGGTTGAAAAGTTACTTCTAAATCCAGCTTGCTCCTTCGGTTGATTTTCATCAAGAATATTTGTTAATCGGAAAAGTAGTATTTTTGAAAATACCTTATATATATTAGACATTAATCTTATTGGTCGATAATTCCCAATGTCTCCTTTGTCTCCTTGTTTGTGTATTAAAACTATCATTGATTTTGTCCAGTCATCTGGGATACTTTCTGTTTTTATAATTTCGTTGAATATATTAGTTAATTTTGGGACAATTGCTGGAAGCGCTATTCTAAGAAGCTCATTAGTGATTAGGTCGGGACCAGGCGCTTTCCCTAACTTCTGCGTAACAATTGCTCTTTCCGTTTCTTCTTTTAAAACAGTAATATAAACATTAAATAATGCATTGATAATGATGAATATTGCGACGGAACAATGCCACAATATTCGTGATGAACTTGAAAATGACCATATTCTGCGAGCCTGTCGGTTTGATTGCAGGTCAATTAATAATGAAAATAATTAAGCCTACAAATACAGCAAAAGAAGCAAAAAATTAGGGCCTAAAAACCTAAAAAAAGTGAGTCAGTAGTCAAAAAATCGTCATTTTTATTAAAAGCCTTTTAAATCCAATAACTTGGTCACGTACCTATTTTCTAACGAACGAAATGTGGACGATTGAGTAGATTGAATAGATTTTAATTTCAGATATTTTTGAGAAATAATACACAAAACTTTACAAAACACTGAAATGTATTTTAATTTTAGATATTTTATTATTTAATTACCGAAGTGTTTAAAAAAAAAAATAGTTTAAAAATACTAAAAAGCACGCTTTTTATAGAAAATCGAACTAAAAAATAGAAAATAAATTTTAATGAATTTAAATTAAGAAAATAGTGTTAGAAATTTCAATGAATATAAATCAATAATAGTGTCAATAAAAAAAATATTTTATCTTCAAAAAAGCATGGGGTGTTTTTAAAGATATTATCGAAATGATATAATCACTCTACTCATATCTGTCAATAAAATATTTATAACTAGCTGTTGCCTGCGACTTCGCATTTCCGTCGTTTGTCACAAAAATACCTATATGCCGACCGCACTGCATGCTTGGCGCGTACCTAGATTGATCGCGAAATTTCGAGACTTCTATTTACGAAAATTAAAATTTAAATACATTATTATTAAATTACATACCGTAGAAATATTTTAAGTGCAGTTTTTTAAAGTAAATCACTTTTGATAATCCTTATAGCATTATTCTGTATCCACTCGTGATGGCTTATTATATATTGGCGTAGTAGGTACGTAGGTAGTGGACTCAGCTCTGCTCGGTAATTAGTAATAGTATAGTGATATTGGAAGATAATCATAAAAGAGAAGTAAAATAGGAATCAAATGAATAGGCGCATGTTCATATTGTTGTAAGTGTTCCTCCTACTAAGTACCTTTAACACTAAAAAAATCTTATAATTCATACTTAATTAATATTATAAATGGGAAATAGCGTCTGTTTGTCTTTCTTTTACGGCAAAACACTTGTACTAATTTAGTTGAAATTTGGAATGTAGATACAATATGATACCCTGGATTAAAACATAGGTTGCTTTTTATCCCAGTATCGCTTGGGGAACGGGAACCTATATTCTAAAAAAATAATTCTTTAAAAAAATTCAGTTTTGTGGAGTCGGGATTTGAACATTAGGTAAGGCGTTATATCTGTCGCAGGCGGATTGTATAATCCGCCGTATTACATTACGGCTAGCCGTTTTCCAAAACAGGGCCGTTTTGCAAAGCGGCGGTTCAACGTTTAGCCGTATTGAATGCGGATAAGTAAAAAACCGCTTAAATGTATTCGTCGCCATATGTAAGTTTTTTAATATATTATATATTAAAAAACTTACATATGTAGAACAAAGTTACAGCTTATACTTTTGCAAACTGTATGCAGTTTCGCGGTCATTTGGGGGGAAAGGCATCACAGAATCTAGGTGTGCTCAACGGAGCAAGACAGTACTTCAGGCCTGTTCACTTGCTCCAGCTTTATAAAGCTCAGGTACGGCCACATATGGGTAGCCTTCGATCGTTTGTCCGCTTTATTATAAAAAGTAAAGAAGTGCTAGTTCGAGATCCATTTTTATACTGTCTCAGTGTGGTGTCGTCTCTGGTGTCTGCAAGGTGTCTGGTGTCTGCAAGTTTGGAAGCTCACGAACACCACGGTCGCGCGACTGGTCACGGTGAAATATAGGCCTTAAGCGTGAAAGCCAAAGCAGCGGACGGCGCGCCATGGGTTCGGGATTTAATCGGCTCGTTTTTTGTGCTCGCTTTGAAAGAAGGGGCGTGGCCTCCCGCGTGGCACCGGGCTCTGCGCCCGGCTCAGTCGCGCGCTCAACTCCTTACGTAGCGGACGTACACTACCCGGGACCAAATTTTTCTCAAACTAACTTTTCCCGCGACGGCTGCCTGAAAACACATTTGACTCTCTTGTTTATGTGGATCGACCACGGCCATAGCACACCTCAAGAACGACATACGCCATGCCATTGCCAACATACCGATTGATATGCTGCAGAGAGTGGAAACAAATATAAAAAATCGACATCATGAGACTGCAGTGAATACGCAATGGGGGTCGCCATTTATCCGATGTCTTTTTCAAGACAAGAAAAAAAATTGGGATATGGTATTCTCAAAAAAAATTAAATAATAACAATTGACCTTTTAAATTGAGTTTCTCTGGCGCACCTTATATATCCAACAGGCATGGGCACGGGCACGGGTCAGCCAGTCTTAAATAAGAATAAAATAATTATACAAGAAACTAACATTAACTAATAAATTAAAAAGGTGCCTACAGCTCGAAGTATGAGCATGGAGTGCCGTGTCGGGGTGGCTCAGGCGGCAATCCGGGTGGGCCGGTTCAGCAATAGGAAGGTTTTATGCGTGTGTGTTTTAAGGTTTTGGCTTTCACCAAATGATAAGTGATTGCTGAAGAAAGTAGAAATAATAATAATGAATGCACGAGTAAGCAAATCGTACATAATCAAAATATGAGCGTCAGCAAGTCGATCTTTATATTTAACTCAGTTTAAGTGATTTCAATATAACACTTAATTGTATGCACAGCTCCTAAAGTTATCAAGTTTTCTTCACCATTTTTTTTACGGTGGAAAATCCTGTTACGAATACCGCTTCCTCCTCGGGGGAAAAGAAGGTGGTTATTTCGGATTCACTTTTAAAGGGTCCTACCGACTAACGGCCGGTCCCAATATCGAATCTACGATCGGGAGATCACTTCAATCGGAGATCGAAAACGATGTGTCGATTGATCTCCAATCTGCGTCCCAATAACAACGGATAGCAGACATCGATAGATTTTCAATGTGGATCGCCGATCTATCTATTTTGTGAAAGATGCCTCCCATGCGGCCCATTTCAAGCAGATATCATTATGACTGTGTTGTAAACGCATTAATGAATTATAAAATACATTTTTCTGGGTTTTGAAATACAAAATAATTATTTATTTGTTCCGGTTTTTTGAATAAAATACGTGTTTCAACATTTTCCAAGCAAATAGTCATTAACCTATATAATTATGGTTGGAGTTTTGGTAGCGGAGCGTAATCGTAATCTGAGGAACGAAACGTATCGAAATGTCATTTGACATATTTTGACATCAATGAAAGAAAATAAATTAATTGTTACAATAACTTTAATATTTATGTTTTCGTTAATCGTTTGTTATAATATTAATAGCATTATTTGCAGTGTGCAGCAGATTATTTATATTTTTTGTGATGTGATTAAATATCTAATTTAGTTTGCAGTTAAAATTATACTTAGTTTGTCAGAACATTTGTGCTACAATTATACTACTATTAAGAAGATTATCCTTTATAAAAAACCGGAGTACTTACCTATATGAAAAGCTAGACTGGATGCATTCGACCTCCAAAAACCGCTCGAAGCTCCACAGAAAACCTTTTTAAAATACCTTACCACAAAACAACACGTTTTAGGTTCCTATCAGCAAGCATCTAGAACGACCTACCTCCTTCTTGTTAGTGGTCGTGAAAGAGGAAACTCAGGATATACAAAATCTTTATTTCCAATCAACAAATTTATATAACTTAATACATTCACATTTTTATATGACAGTCAACACTGTGAATGTATTAAGTTATATATATTTGTTGATTGGAAATAAAGCTTTTGTGTATCCTGAGTTTCCTTTTTCTTGGATGAGCCAAAGGCAGCAAAGTGTAGCAATTTCTATGACAGAAGCTGAAATTGTGGCCAGTGAAGGTGCTAGAGAGTGTACCTGGCTAACACATCTCATGAAGGATATTTTTGAGATTATAAGCATGCCAACGCTGTTATTAGATAACGAAGCTGTCCTTCGATTGGCTGAAAATTTGTTGATTGGAAATAAAGCTTTTGTGTATCCTGAGTTTCCTATTTCATGACCTCTAACACTCCTATGAGAAATATCATGACAATTGACACATTCAAGCTGAAATATAAAAAAGTAATGCTTTTTTAAGCTAAAACTAAAACGTTAACTCGATACTGAAAACTTAACACATTCTTGTTCTTAAAATAACTTTAAATTACAAACATACTTTAACTGGAAATCTCTTTACTTATGAAAACAATGCAACGTACACATATTCATTCATGCACACACTCACACACACACACACACATAAGAAAACATGAAGAGTGTAAGAATAAAAAGGTCCTGTAAAAAGATAAGAATATAATACTTAATATTGCTTATAGTACATTTATTAATTACTAGGTTCTATATTATGTTAGAATTTTTACTTTATTTATATAATTCTTTGACATGGAGTCACCACACTATTCCCACATAACACCACAGGGAATGGGGATGGCTGAAAACCAGCGCTGCTCAGGGCAACCAGTACTGAGCAACACAAGCTGAGCCAATCACCCCTTGTCTTTACCAACTTTCCACTAACCATAAATTCTTTTAGATTGTAAGTTGACTTGTGTCTTATTTTAATTTTGTATTTTCTTATTATTGTTAGTAGTTAGTAGTTTTGAAGACAATAAAGGATATTTTATTTTATTTATTTTATTCTATTTTAAATATAATTATCAGATTTTCATATAAAATAAAACAATTTATCAATTACATACAAAAATGTTTTATTACTTCCAAGTTAAAACACGAAGGAGCTAATTCTGCAAGTTGTTCTTCCACTCTACAGAGTTGAGAAATAGGCTTTTATTAGTTTTGTTAGTATTCTTAATATCCTCATATAAAAGCTGCTCCAGCACTTTAAAATCACTGTCACTATCACAAGACATTGAAATTTAGGCCATTATGTACCATTTTAATTATTTTAGTAAGTAATAAGCTAAATAAATATTTTTTAAACAATAAATATTTCGAAAGATTGCTTGCAATCGACCAAACTTCTAAGATCGTAAAAATAGATTGCAGATAGCCGTAAATAGATTTGTCAAAGTCAAAGGATTGGTTATTGAAACCCAACTACAGACTTTTACCTACAGAGGGCGATCCAAAAACACTTGAATCCAGATCGGTGCCCTCTGACGGATAGTTTGCGTTTTCGGGTTGATTATCCTATCTGTGGTTTGTATATTGAAACGCTTTTTTTAATATTTAGATCGTAAACTCAATCGTAGATAGCTGAAAATGGATTGAGATTGCATATTGGGACCCGCCGTAAAACTGTTTTGTGGTAGCAAATAGTTTGTTTTAATATTAAATTGTTCTTTTTTTTTAATAATAATAATCATTTATTTTCTCTTAACAAAGGCAACATCAATATCACAAACACATTAACAGAAATAACAATAAAAAAAAATACCTTTGTAAGAGACTGGAGTCCGTACTAGGAACAAACCTGTGTTACGGAACTCCAGGCTCCCACCTAAGACTAAGGACATTTATTCTTTCATTAATGAATTGGTGTTGTGTATGTGGTTGTGTGTATGTGTTAGTGTATATGAATTAGTGTCAGTTAGTGTGTGTGATTGTAGGATAATTCAGTGCAAAGATAGTAATTTTTCTGTTAAGTCATAATTTTGAGTCAGGAGCCAATTTATAGTTTTATTTTTACATTTGTGCTTGTTTAATGAGAAGAATTTGATGATTTTATTTAGTTTATTGTAAAGGTAACTACCCCGGAAACAGGAGAATTTCCTCGCAAATGTAGTCCTGAATCTAGCTGTGGAGCAAACATTATGCCCTCTTCTCACCTCATTAAAGTTTTTATTGTAGGGGGTCAAATTGTGCTGAAATAAAATTGTGTTTAGAATATATAACTATCTTACGCTAAGTACTCTGCACATGCTATAGAGCTCACTTGTAGGAAACAATCGCGGTCGAAAGTGGGCAATCTTCAAAAGTAATCTGTGTGCTCTTTCCAGTGGTAGCAAGGTAAAGCTACAGACGTTCGTTTGTTTGTTTGTTTTTTTTGGACGCCATTATCTCAGGAACTACTGGTTGGAAATTAAAATTATTTTTGTATTGGATAGTTGGAGATTTTTTTTTGCATTAGAGAAAAATGATACAAAAACGGAGAAAATTATTCACATTTGTGGCACTTCTTTTGCGTGCGCTGCGTAGATGAGTAGGTACAGATACCCAAACATATTACGTATTAGAGAATTATTCCTCATTAAATGTACTAAAAAACCGAACAATATGCCTATCTTGAAGACTGAGTCCATTAATATTATGGTCAAATTAGGTTGTACGAGAAAACTTTAAAATATTATATTTCTTTGGAAATTTCTTAATCATGATAAAATAGACGGGGACGAAGTCACGAGCAATATTTAGTCTTATAATAAAGTTTGAATGGGAACA
>JADANM010002527.1:9332901-9356133 GCA_026213755.1 Eurema hecabe
CAAGAGGTCGAGGATTTGTAGCGGCTAGACTGGATGATGTCTTCATTATTGGGGTGTATTTCTCCCCGAATCGCTCTTTTGCTGAATGGGAGGTATTTTTGTTGGCACTGGGCTCTGCTGTTCGCAGATGTCGTCCCCACCCCGTACTGGTGTTCGGGGACTTCAATGCCAAATCTACGGCTTGGGGTTCACCGCGCACAGACGCCAGGGGCGGGAGTTTGGAGGAGTGGGCCATTGAACACGGCTTGAGTAGGACTCAATCGTGGCGAGGTCCTCACGTGCGTGCGCCAGCGGGATGGTTCAATTGTGGATCTGTCGTTCGCTACCCCCGCACTGGCGCGCCGTGTCTTGGACTGGCGTGTCGTCGAGGAGGTGGAGACTCTATCGGATCACAGATATATCCGATTTGATGTTTCCGCCCAGATCTCCGACGCGCCGGTTCCACAAGGCCCGGATTGGAGCGGACCGCGCTGGTCGCTAAAGCGGTTGGATGCAGAGGTCCTCTTGGAGGCTTCAATCGTTCAGGCCTGGGTTTCTAAACCGGTCAGGCCTGACGATGTAAACAGAGAGGCGGAGGACCTCCGAAAAGCAATGACGATTGTGTGTGACGCGGCGATGCCCAGAGCTCGGTCTGGACGGGCCAGAACACAAGTGTACTGGTGGTCGCCACCGATCGCGCTCCTGCGTGACGAGTGCGTGCTGGTGCGCCGCCGGTACACTAGGTATCGTCGAAGGTACCGCCGCCGCCCCAGGCACATCACGCCGACCGCTGATGAGTTGGCGCGTGAGACGGAACTGTACGAAGAGTACAGAGCGGTGAAGAAAAGGCTACAGTGCGAGATTGCGGTGGCAAAGGAGGCCGCCAGAGCAGAGATGCTGGAGAGTTTGACCGTGGACCCATGGGGGCGCCCTTACCGAATGGTGAGGGCTAAGCTCCGACCCTGGGCCCCGCCTCTAACTCAGACTCTCCGGTCTCCGCTTTTGCAAGAGGTGGTGGCCGCTTTGTTCCCACACAGAGCGGAACACGTGCCCCCACTAATGGGTCCGACCCCGGCGGAAGTGAGGGATGAGGCTGATGCTCCCGAGGAGACCGCGGCGGAACTTCAAATAGTGGTCGCAAAAATGAGGGCCAAAAACACTGCCCCAGGTCCGGACGGCATTCCTGGCCGAGCATGGGCCCTGGCCATGGAAGCACTCGGGCCCCGAGTTTGCGGGCTTTTCAGCGCGTGCCTGCGTGAGGGCCAATTCCCGGCGATTTGGAAGACCGGGAAGTTGGTCCTCATACAAAAGCCGGGGCGCCCGGCCGACAGCCCGTCTGCCTTCCGCCCCATCGTGTTGCTGGACGAGATCGCGAAGCTCCTCGAAAGAGTGATTGCTGGCCGACTCGTCGACCACCTTCGAACAGTGGGGCCGGACTTGGCGGACAACCAGTTCGGCTTTCGACACGGGCGTTCCACAGTGGACGCCATAATGCGAGTACGAATGAGAGCGGAAGAGGCGGTTGCGAGGGGCGAGGTGTTTCTGGCGGTGTCTTTGGACATCGCAAATGCCTTCAATACCCTGCCCTGGAGTTGCATAAAGGCGGCGCTCACTCGTCACCGGGTGCCGCCCTATCTCCAACGCACAATCGATGCTTATCTTTCACAGCGGCAGATCATATTCCCGGCAAGAAACGGGTGGTTGCGGCGGGAAATGTCATGCGGTGTTCCACAAGGTTCGGTCCTAGGACCACTCCTGTGGAACATCGGATACGACTGGGTGCTGCGAGGCGCTCTCCTCCGCGGAGTTGACGCGATATGTTATGCTGACGACACTTTAGTCACCGCACATGCGGCATCATATCGACAGGCGGCGGTTTTAGCCACTGCTGGAGTCGCCCAGGTTGTGGGCCGTATTCGGCGTTTGGGGCTGGAGGTGGCTCTTAACAAATGTGAGGCCATAGCGTTTCATGGCCCCAGACGAGGTCCACCCGCCGAATTCGGCATTATCGTGGGCGGGGTCAACATAGAGGTGAAAACCACCATGCGCTATCTAGGGCTCGTCTTGGACTCCAGATGGCGCTTCCATGAGCATATTCGCCAACTTGCCCCTAAACTGCGCTCGGCTGCAGCAGCGCTATCAAGGCTGTTGCCAAATGTGGGAGGGCCTAGTGACCCAAGCAGGAGGCTCTATATGGGGGGTCGTAAAATCGATGGCCCTCTATGGTGCCCCTGTATGGGCGGACGACTTGCGGCGCAGGTCTGTCGCATTGCTGCGCGGATCGCAGAGGGTTATGGCCATCAGAACGATAAGAGGGTACCGCACGATTTCTTTTGAGGCGGCGACCCTCCTCGCTGGCTCCCTGCCGTGGGATCTGGAGGCCGGCCTCCTCGCGCATCTATACAGGTGGCGTGGGGAGTGTGGAGAGCAGATCGATCCGGGTGCCGTAGAGACGCGCAGGAAAGCGCTAAAACTGTCGGCGATCGAAAATTGGAGTGCGCGGCTCGAGTGCCCAAATGCGGGGCACGTCACGGTTGCGGCTGTGGGACCTGTATTCCGGGAGTGGTTAGGCAGGCGACACGGTAGTCTTTCCTTCCGCCTAACACAGGTACTCTCGGGGCATGGTTGCTTCGGGAAGTTCCTGTGTCGTATAGGGCGGGAGGAAACCCCGGCTTGCCATCATTGTAGGGGCGGCCTCGAGGACACGGCGCAGCACACCTTAGAGGTGTGCCCAGCTTGGGCGGAGCAGCGCCGCACCCTCGTAGCGAATCTCGAGGCAGGGGCCCTATCGCTGCCGCACATGGTTCTGTCCATGGTGCGGCGTGAGTCGGCCTGGGTTGCCGCCGTCGCCTTTTGCGAGGCGGTCATCCACGCAAAGGAGGAGGCTGAAAGGGAGAGGGAAATTTCATCATCCCTCCCCTCCCGTAGTCGTCGCAATGGGCGTCGCCGCCGTAGAAACGACGACCTAAGACCGCCTTAAAATTGTGTTTTTTGCATGTGGGTTTCTTTTGAAACGGCGGGGTCTTATTGGGCCCCGCGAGGTTGTTACAATGTGTCTATATTTTGTGGAAACGGGGTCCTTTTGGGCCCCATTGGCGGTGGGGGATTTATTGACCCCCCACCGTTATGAGTGCTTGTATGTTTTCTTTTGAAACGGCGGAGTCCTTTTTTGGGCCCCGCTATTATGTGTTTATATAAAATGAAATAAAAATCAAATGTGTAGCCCGAAAGGGCCGGCCTGTCGGGGGAGTAGGCGGTAATGCCAACAGTGACCCCCCACTCCGACACAAGGGCCAAGA
This sequence comes from Eurema hecabe, assembly GCA_026213755.1. NCBI lineage: Eukaryota > Metazoa > Arthropoda > Insecta > Lepidoptera > Pieridae > Terias > Terias hecabe. Next base: position 9,336,180 of record JADANM010002527.1, read on the forward strand.
GTGGCAGAGGGTTTTAGTGGGTATTCCTGGCCGTTCGGCGCGACTAGCGCGCTAACGCTTCCAACCGCCAGGCGAGTCCCACATAACCCGCCGCACCTCACCATCAGCCACGCGGCGGGTATGCATAAAAGCATTTCCCTCTATAAAAAAAAAAAAAAAAAGGTTCCTGGGACTTACTCGTATTTTTACATTGTTCATCAATTTTAATTAATTTTTACTGTTAAACTGTGAGTATTTTTCAAAAATAACATGTATAATACTTCTGACAAAAATAATCAATTCTATACAAAAACATAATAAATGCTTATTTTTAACGTTCTTCTGAGTTGTAATGAAAACACCGCGGAATTGTTGATACACGTTATCTTCTAGCCACCATATCTCGGTTAATTTTGATTTTAGCCAAATAATGATGTTATGATGTAGTATTGTATGATGTAAAATGTTATGTTCTACAACTTTCATTAAAGGTATTTTTTTCTAGTACTTACTGTTTCCCTAAAATTTAATAAAAAGTTTTTTTTATCACAAGTTCTCGTGGATGGATTTAAAAAAGAATTACACTAGTCTATTACGGATCTTTCAAAGTACATTATATCAAAAATTCAAGCTTTTATCTGAAATTTCGATTTAAAGCTCAATCTTATTGGACTATTAGAACCGATTCAACATGAATAAAATGTTGATTACAATTTATCAGACTAATATGACAAAAACATCCAAATTATATCCATATTATCCATAATTAGATAGAAATGGCTAGCTTTAGCATGTTATGTTTTGGAAAGCTTTGAAGGGTGTTTTTGACACACACGACATCAAAGTAACAAAATTTCCGAATATTGGCACCGTGCAGGATCACAGCGCCAGCTAGCGTCCACAACTTTGTGGGTTTTTTGAAAAAATATCAAAATGAAATAATAACAAATATTTTCGACTAATAAATTGTTGTGATACCACGATTTTGGTGGAAAAAAAGGTTCTGAAATAATTTTGTTCATTCAAATCAAATGAGATAAGTCCAAAAAGTGTGTTTAATGTTGATTGTGTCAGGGTTTGTTTACTTCATTTAGTTGTAATTGTTTCATTATATAACAGTAAATATATTTAAATGTTCCTGTATCGCTGGTATTGAATTAAATATCGTTTTCAAATCGAAATGAGTATTGTTTTGACGACCGGATTTGTGAGTGTTTCTCACAATATCAAATCTATTTCTGCCAGTATTCTTGCCGTTAACAACACATTTTTTTCATTTTTTCATTTTCATTTTGCCATTGTCAGATACACCTGATGACAAAACAGATATTATTTCTAGTTTGACCACCATGAGCGCTGCGATATAACATAATCTGTGTTACCCCCACCAAGTACTTCGCACCCAACGAATACACGATAGTTACCATTGGCATTTGTTTGTAAAAAACAGGTCTATGAAATCCATAAACACGTGTTACAATAATAAGAAATATCTCAAAGTATATGTTAACGGAAATATATGTAATCAGTCATTGTATACAATTCCTAGGAAATGTATGTAATTCCGAAAAATCGCACTGAAATGTGGGAAATAAATTGTATTATAATTACACATTACAAATTTCCTAGGAAACATTTCCTAAATAGCAATAGGAAATTAACATTAAAATTTAAGATATTGGTGGGTTCGGTTATAGTAGGGTGGCCCAGAATGCTAAATGGATACTTAATTCAGCGTCGTTGATACCTATTGGGTTGCAAAGCTTAGGTGATAGGAAGAAAAAAAATATATGATATTTTCAGCGGTGGGGGAAACGGCTATAGAGTTTATAGTAATATATTATAGTAAAAAAACTGCTGCTTGGACATCCTCGAGCGCGTCAGATATAGCATGGATTGCCTACGTATTTTTAATAACGTACGTATCTTAATCTGACCGTCTGCATGGTGGGGGTGGTTGTAATTAATGGTTGAAAATAAATAAAAAATGTATTTTGTCGAGCGTGTTAGATTTTTCTATAGGTAGAGACTAGATAAGTTACTTATAAAAAAGCTTTTAGCATTATATTGAAGTTATTCAAAAGAGAAATACTTCAAGTTCAGCAAAAAAAAGAATATCATTACATATGAGGAGGTACAAGTAATAAAGTCAAATTAGCCAAATATATCTTTATTCAACCAAGCCACAATCATTAGGTATAGTAACTCTTTCGGAACGTTATTTATTACAAGAAATTAAGCTACCACCGGTTCGGAAGGCAGCCTCTACAGAGAAGAACCGGCAAGAAACTGATAGTTGCTCTTTTAAAATAAGAAAGTACATAAACGACACGACATTACTCAGGTTGTAAACGGTACGTTAATTATAATTATTATTATTAACCTATTTGGTAATGAAACATTATTTAACACACACACAGGGCTTGGCACAGGGTTTCTAAAAACGCGTAACATTTAAACATCAAAAGCATAGTGATACACAATTTATACAATGTATTTATACAAATATACAATTACTTTACTGGCGAATCTTACCGTACACAGCACTGCGTCCAAAGTGACCACCAGCAGAGTGACACCACCAAGTGAGTGACCATTTTTAATTTAAGCAGCCCTTTTATAGAAAATCTAGTTGTCATCGCAAAGACATTTGAATTCCAAACCGAATGTGTCACAAATTGTTACCATAATATATTATCATTATTTCGTAATTATTCGACATAGCTTAAATACAATATAATAAATTCTAAATAATAAATATAATCTATATCCTTAAATTAAAGATGTAACATTTAGTACATATCACATGTAATACAAATATTCCTCCGTCATATTGTGACAGCATCACCATCAAATATTTTGAAGGGTACTTTAAAACATTTAGAATCATAAATTATACGTTTCCGCAGCATGTTAAGGAACCACAAATCATATTAAACGTGTAATAAAGCTCTATTAAATTTATTATATTGATACTATTGTGCCTACTCAGATATCATTTGTGTCACATGACATGATCGATTTTTTGGGTTACCGCGTTTCAAAGGAAGGCCTACGACCCTTAGATGAGCGAGTCAAAGTCATATCGGAATATAAGAAACCAGAAACTATATCGGAATTACGTAGATTTATCGGAATGATAAATTTTTATAGAAGACATTTACCGCATGCCGCTACATACCAATCCATTTTAAACGCATATTTACACAACACTAAACGTAATGACAAAACCAAAATCATATGGAACAAAGAATCAGAAGAGGCGTTTGAGCAATGCAAAAGCAGCTTACGCAAGGCTACCATGTTATTATATCCTGTTGTCGGTTTACCCCTTGCTATTATGACGGACGCTTCCAACACCTGTGCTGGCGGAGTACTCCAACAGAAAATAGGTCAGCATTGGCAACCACTATCTTTCTTTTCCTGCAAGTTTAGTGAAGCTCAGCAACGTTATAGTGCCTACGACAGAGAATTGCTTTCTATATATATGGCAATTAAGCATTTTAGGCATATGATTGAAGGTCAGCAAGTGACTGTTTTCACGGATCACAAACCACTCATGTACGCTCTTCACAAAAAAGCTACGAACGGCAGTGATACACCGCGAAGACTTCGATATTTGGATTTTATCAGTCAATTTTGCACATCAATAGAGCATATTCCTGGCTCAAAAAATGTAGTAGCTGATACGTTATCCAGAATCGAACAGATAGACGTGCCTTCGCCACTCGATTACAGCGCTATATCTCAAGCTCAACAGAAAGACGACGAACTGAAGGAATTGCTGAAATCAAAAAAGTTGCATTTTAAAACTTTTATTTTTCCACATAGCAACGAGCCGATATATTGTGAGATATCAAAACAACACGCGCGTCCATACTTACCGGAAGAGTATCGTGTTACAGCTTTCGAAGCAATTCACGGTATCAGTCATAGCGGTACACGTGCTACAAGGAGAATGATTTCGGATAGATATTTTTGGAAATCCATGAATAGCGATGTCAACAACTGGACAAGAGCATGTATCAATTGTCAAAAATCCAAAATTCAGAGACATACAATATCACCACTTAGTTCATTTCCAACAAGCAATCGTTTCGATCATATCCACATCGACATTGTCGGACCATTAACATATTGTCAAGGCCACAGATTTATTTTAACGATGATAGATCGAGCAACCGGTTGGCCGGAGATTGAATGCTTGAAGGATATTACCTCTGAAAGTGTTTCTAAGGCATTATACACAAAATGGATCACAAGATTCGGATGTCCAGCCAAAATCACTACAGATCAAGGGCGTCAATTCGAATCGCATTTGTTCAACAATTTAGCGAAGCGTTTAGGCATATCCAAAATTCATACCACTGCGTACCATCCTCAAGCCAACGGTATGATTGAGAGGTGGCATAGAACGCTTAAATCAGCACTTATGTCACGCGGAAATACCGAAGATTGGGTTAACGAACTGCCCACCATTTTATTAGGTTTGAGAGCTAGTTTACGTGACGATACCGGCGTATCTGCTGCCGAGTTGGTCTACGGTACAACATTAAAGCTTCCAGGAGATTTCTTTGATCCGTCAACGTCATTTTGTCTTGAAAATGAAGCGTTTCTACAAAACCTTCGTACACGTATTCGGAAATTAGCAGCTATTCCAAGAAGACAACATAGACAAGAAAAAATTTTTGTTCATCCAGCCTTAGCATCGTGCACACACGTATTTGTTCGCTGCGACCATGTGTCGAAACCCCTGACAACCCCATACTCTGGACCATACAAAGTTATTGAACGAGACAGCAAATATTTCAAAGTGATGATAAGAGACAACATTAAAATAATTTCAATAGATCGTTTAAAACCCGCTTTTTTGGTGCACAATTACTCAGAAATACAAAATTCTTCACGAAAAGGCTATGGAATGCAAAACAAACTCCAATGCACCTAGAAACAACTTAGGTGAAGCGAACACGATCTGGACGCCTTACAAGGCCAACAGTGCGATTTATGCCTGCATGAACTATACTAAATAATATTCATTACATATTTGTTCCTCGTACAATCAACTTCTGCGTATTTATTTTTCTTCGTACAACAATGGGCAAAAGTCAAAGTAGAGAGGAGGTGATCATCGCCCAAAATGGAGCAGACAACCGAGCATCCACGAGTCAGCTGCACGAGATGACTCACAGCAAGCTAGATACTATAGCTTTTGTGATCATGGCGGCACTCCTCGCTGCCGTCTGTTACATGGTATGGCGTTTTTGTGCGCAAAAGTATGCTGCACACTTAAGGCGAGAGCTGCAGGGAGCACGTGCCAGTCGAAGAGCACGCGAACCGACCCACGCTGTACCAGCGTACTCCGTAGCCTGACCACGGCAAGAAGTACTTGCGTTACAAGTTCAGTGAAGTGCGCATTGTGAAGTGAATAATTAATATGAAAGTTAAGTGAGTGTTTAGACAGTAAGGCATTATAATCGCATTTTATCATTGTTATTGTATACTACACTACTACACGATTATATAATCGTATCATATTGTTAAATGAACATTTTTCATTATAGTACTATATACATTATACATAGGTTTGTAAGTATTGTAAGTATTGCATAGGTCTTTTGTAATAATTTTTTTTAAAAGGAGGGGAAGTACTGTGCCTACTCAGATATCATTTGTGTCACATGACTAATTGCATCATTCTGTATCCTAATTTGGCTCTCTAGACATGCTTATATATAATTATATTACCGAGAGTTGTTCGCTGTACTTGGTCCAATACAGACGTGTATCTTTTATTTTACAAAATATATAACCTGAAGACCCATCCTGAGTTTCCATTATTAACGACCTCGTATTTCGGTCACAAACACATACAACAACTACACACCCAGGCAAACTATTCTCACTAGCGCGTCAGATTTTCTAAGTGAGGGTTAAGTACACCAAAAAAGCTCTCTTTCTGACTAACCTGACGATTTCGACGTGACGCAAACTCACAGTCATTCTCTTAATTTGCAAAAAAAAACGCCATTTTGACATCCTCAAGCGCGTCAGATCAAGATATATATGGTTCATCATTATGTTCTAAACGTACTGTATCATAATCTGACGATTATCTACAGGGATTCGCCTGATCTGACAATAAAACATTACAAAAACGGTTCATCCTATAGCTAATTCCCTTACTGGGCGCTTTAAATTGTAAGTTTAAGCTCAAAATATAATTTATGTGATATTTTGACCTCACTGAGTGCAAAAAATAATTATTCTATGCATTTGAGCTCTCCCAGCTGAAAGTCAGCAGCAAAATACTGATGGAATTTACATAGAACACTATTTGTAGGATTTTCAAACAGCAATAACTTTTAAATGGATCAACCAATTTTTATGCGGATTGCATCATTCGACGCAGTTTTATTATTCACATAAGTAATTTTAAAGTTTTAATTAATCAAACAAAAGATTTCTGAGTAATCTTGAAAAAAACACTTTTCAGGTTTCTTTCCTTCACGATATCTCTCGAAAGAATAAATCGATTTTGACTTGCTTGAACTCGTTTTTGAAGTTGATCGATAAAGCCGTTTAAAAGTTATTCTAAATAACCACTTTCAAAAAAAGATGTCGTGGATTGAGAAAGTAATAGATAGAGAAAGAGTGAGAGATGAATAAAAACTCAGACAACGAAATATAGGTATCACGCAGCTGCACGTATTTTTTTATGTCGGCTTGCGGATATCGTCAGATAATTAATTAAACGTTTTTCATTATTCTTAGATTTTTTACTTGAAAAAAAAAATTAAAAAAAAAAACGCTCGTGAATGTCGAAATGACTTTTTTTACAACTTTGCTGCTCTTTACGTGACTCTCAAATTGTCAGATAAAATGGAATATACTCTTTTTAGGGTATAATTAACTGACCTTACCTTAATCTGACGCGCTCGAGAATGTCTGATGATCGATTTTTTTTTACTAATCTGATCCTACATACGCGGCACTATATACGGGGCTCATATTTGGCGGATGTACTTAACCGGGTACAAGGTATCACCCTGTATATTAATCTGACGCGCCTCGCAAAGTCCCGAAATCCCCTCTCGGCCTCTACTACTATTAGGTACGGTTTTGCTTTTTTCCTAGCGGAGGGAAATCCTTGGGAGAGAAGGAGGCTGTTATGTTATTACGAAAAAAAAAGTTAGGTTAGGTTAATATTTTATTGGTCGGCGACGATAGGTCGTGGCGGGCGGTTCTCTCCTTCTGCGAATCAGTCATGTCGCAGAAGGAGAGGGCGGAAAGGATCCGGGAGGGCGACCCGCTCTCGGATCCTATCCGCCGAAGGAGGCGAGGGTGGAGAAGGAGGGCGCTTTGGTGCAGCCCTAGTGGGGGTCCCGGGTGACGTGGACGGGGGTCCGAGTCGCCCACTAAATGGGGCTCCTGCGCCTGTTGTGGCGGGTCTGGTGTTCCGGGCACACCACGACGTGGAGGGGGCGAGATAGATGTCTCTTCCTGTCTCGCCCCACTGGAGAAGGCGGTCGCAACCTAAAGCCGCCGCCTTAAAAAAAAGGTTAATATTTTATCCCACGAAAAACATTAAATGTAAAAAAATGCTAAGTCTCTTGATGCAGTCTTTCCATCGTAAAAAGTTTGAGATCTCATAGAAGCCAAGTCCTATTCAAATTATTTTGTAGTTATAAATCCACATTTAGTAATTGTACCAATATTTTACTTTATATTATAATTATAGTGGCTTGGCAATGAGCATGTTGGTATGTTTGATGAATGTCAGTCCACAGTGGCCTCCGCAGCAAAATGTCGGATCGCATTTTCTCACAACTCCCTCCCTTTTCCTAACTAAGACCTTTGGCTTGTCTAGTAGAATACAGGCAGGTATAGAGGTAGAAAGGTTTTTAATTTTTATTTAATTTAACTTAAGCATAATATTTGATTGCTGGTTTGCATTGAATAGCCTGCAAAACTGCTGAACATCATGATATGATAATAGGTAACCTTTCACCGTGATCTATATCTACTATAACCCTTTTTGAGGTATATGAAATAAAATAAAAATATCATTTACGCTGTGAGATTTTCAGATATAGAAAGTTTCTTTTAAATTACTCAAAGTACCAATGATTATGTTAACGAATTGTTAATAAAATATATTTTTTAAAAATTCTCTTTTTTTCAGCTAACATTCATGAACAAAACGTGTAAAAGCCTTGTAAGGCTTTAAATTACGCAAGAAAAAATAAAAAAAAATATTTGTGTCATTAAACAAAAATGTTCTACTATAGAAGTGTAAACATTGTTATAAGCTTTATGTAAAATAAATGTTACTATTCTTTACTTACTTAATATTGTGAAAATAAAATCCTAAGTAAAAATATATATAAAGTGGAGAAATCCTTTGAGATAAAGCCTCTATTGTAAATTTTCTTTTTGGAGAGAATAATATTTTATAATTCCCAAACAAAGCAAACGGATTTTCGAAAAACAGTCTTACAGTACAGTACAGTATTACATTACATCCAGATCCCAGAAAGTTGAACCGCCGCTTTGCAAAACGGCCCTGTTTTGTGAAACGGCTAGCCGTTATGTAATACAACGGATTATACAATCCGCCTGCGACATAACTGTTACTATCTCAAATTCGTTTAGCATCAAGTGAACCTCCTGCTTAGTTTTTATCCATCACATAAAAAAGCATCTCGAGGTAATTATTACTGAACCTTCGTTCTAAACTACGAATGGTAAAATTTTAATTAATTTTTTTAGTTTAGCATAATACTTATGTATGTAAATACTTATTTTATTGTTATATTATTAATAACTTTGATCCTTAAACACCAAAAAGTTAGATGCCCTCATCTTAGGTTTAACTCATTTACGTACTTCTGTTGTGATAATGCTTCGGTATATAATGTAGGGCGGGAAGGCAAATATGGGCCTCCGTGCTCCCATGTGCCGAACGGAACGCAATCACATCTCTAAAGAGCACTGAGCCTCGGTGTCGCTCCAACTCGTTGTAGTGGCGTGGCGCTACCTCCAACAACAATATGTGCTTGTATACATATATAACACTCTATAGTTTTATTGAGTAATACAATATATTTTCTACTATCTAGTCCATTAAAAAATAAAATAAAACTACTTCGTCATATCATCTAGTCCATTAAAAGGCCGAGGCCTTTAGCTTTAATATTTTATTAGTTTAATTTGTTTTTATTTGTTAATGGATGTTGTCAAGAAATCGTTGTAATAGTTTTATATTGTAAATAAGAGACATTTTTAATATTTATCTCCAGTGTTACCGATTTACATATCTATTTATGTATATAAATCAATCAAATATTTTTTCTAATACAATGTGTATGTAAAAGTCATATTTGCATTCAATTAGATGTTGTTTGTTATTTATATAGGTATAAATGTTGAACATAAATGTGACCATTAAATCCGAATTAAATGAATGCAGTTGTTTTATTTAACTAATGTTGATATGGTGGTACCTGCTAGGTCTTGTCTATTGGTAATGTGCACGACTACAGCGCCAACTAGCGTCCACAACCTTTGTGGGTCAGTCACATTGACATTTGGGTCGTATACTTTTGAAAAGATATCGAAATGAAAAAATAACAAATATTTTGGACTAACAAATTGTTGTGATACCACGATTTGGGTGGAAAAAAGGTTTTGAAATCATTTCGGTCATTTAAATCAAATGAGGTAAGTCTAAAAAGTGTGTTTAGTTTTGATTGTGTCAGGGTTTGTTTACTTCATTTATAGTTGTAGTTTTACAGTTAAACAAAAAGAAAAAGCTACTTTAATGGTTTCATTATAACATATAACAGTAAATATATTTAAATGTTCCTGTATCGCTAGTAATAAAATAAATATCGTTTTCAGATGGAAATGAGTATCGTTTTGAGGACCGGATTTGTGAGTGTTTTTCACAATATGAAATCTATTTCTGCTAGTATTCTGTATTCTTGCAGTTTACAACACAACAACTACTGTGACTCATTTTTGTTGGGGGACTAATGGGATTAATTAATGATATTAAATAGAATTGTATTATATAGAATCGCTTTGCCATTGCCAGATACATCTGATGTCAGAACCCACCATGAGCGCTGCGATTTGCGATAGATTATATTACCACCTAGTACTTCGCACTCAGCGAATATCCGATGCAGCGAGCGGGCGAGCCACCTGATGGAAAGTGGTCATCACGCTCATTAATGTGGAATGTTCAATATTAGTACCTAAATATATTATACTCAGGAACCTATAATTTTTAATATGGAGCTTGAGTGTTCAATTTTAATTTTTTTTAATTTTTATTTTTAAGATCTTCTTATTTGTGTTGTATAAGACTAGCATTGCACAAACCGTTAATGCAAGGCACACCAATAACTTATATTTAAAGGGGTTTCATCTAGACGCTAAAAACTTCGTTTGCCTGTGAGACGCCTGTAAAAAGTGTGAAAGAGTAACAAACATCCATACGTCCTTCGAATGTTTCGCGCGTGTAATGTGAGCAGAATTTATTATAGACACGTGTATCCTTATAAATTACCTATTTCCTGATAAGTGTTCATCAACTTGTTTGAGAGACTTCATTTAATTTAAGTTTTATTGTTAGGAGTAAGTTACGTTATACCTTGATAGTTTAGCTTAGTTTAGTTCGATAGTTAGTTTAGATAGATCTAAAGTACAATCGCGTACTGTTAAAAATCAATATTTGGAAATCTCTGACCTGAAATCATTTCCTGAAGTTCCAAAGCCACACTAGAAGCTCTCTATTATTTCCAATAGCAGTTCAGATGTAATGATTCAATTTATCAAATCTCGGGAAGTTAATACGGCTTATTCAGTTAGTGCGAGTTGCATACTAATATTTTGTATAAAACAATTCATAATAGTTATTAAAATACAGGGAGTAACTTGCTTGATTGCATGTTTATGAAGTAAGCAGAAAAATGTTTAGCAGATCAAAAAAATGAGAGCCCTACTCGCATGCAGGTGAGTTCTATAGTTCCTAATACTTTTTAGAAATAGTTCTGAAATTATAAAATACTACATTATATACAAATCATTTCTATGGAGTGATTTTAAACTATGCAGCATTAATCCTTATCCAATTTAGTACGTTAAATAAATTGTGCATTTATTATAGATTAATATGCTTTTTACCGCCTGTAATTTAAGTGAATAGTTCCGAAGATAATATTACAATTTTTAAATGCAGGCACGTAGTTGTTGCGCCGGCCGGGGGTCAGGTTGACAAAAAAGCTGTGAACGTTGGGGGGCGTCCATAAATTACGTGAGGTGTTTAAGGTTTAAGGGGGTCCGGTCTAATCTCATCTAATCTTACGTTGGAGAGAGGGGGGGTCTCGGCAAATATCACGCAATTTTTTTTCTGATCGAAACAAAAAAAATTTACTATTTTGGTCTATTTAATCCAGATTGTACATGCTTAAAGTTTAATCTTAAGCGTAATCGTCGTAACTAGTCGTAAATAAAAGCACTATGCAAATTGTTTTTTTTTCTTTTTACAATAAAAATCCAACGCGTTTATAAAACTCACGATGGGGGAGGGGGTTGAATAAAATCTCACGACATCTCACCAGGGGGGAGGGAGGGGCAGAAAATTAAAAAAAAAACACTTCACGTAATTTATGGACGCCCCCTTGTGTATGAGGACATTCTGTAGTTGCACCCGTGCGAAGCAGGAACGGGTCGCTAAATCAAAGTCAAAGTCAAAGTCAAAAGTATCTTTATTCAATTAGGCTACATAAAGTAACACTTTTGAATCGTCATGGCCTCACAAAACATTTACCACCGGTTCGGAAGGCAGTTTCTACAGAGAAGAACCGGCAAGAAACTCTGATAGTCGCTCTTTTTAAAATAAGAACATACAATTGTAAATATAAACAAAAATTCGAATATTAATGCAATTATACATGAAAAAGGGTCACCGTCCCACGAGCGTTAAGAAATATCATTCCAAGCGTTTTTGTCTTCAATATATTCATGTAATGTATAGTACGCTTTTTTAATTAGACATTTTTTAACAAAGCTTCTAAACTTGGAATAAGTCAGATCCTTGACGCTCTTAGGAAGCTTATTATAGAACAGTATACCCTGCCCCATGAAAGAGTTTTTTGATTTACTAAGGCGGAAGGCAGGCATAACAATTTTATCTCTGTGCCTCGTATTGTATTGATGAGAATCACCTCTATTTGTGTACGTGTTGGCATTCTCGTGCACGTGTAATATATTATTAAAAATATACTGTGACGGGACCGTTAGGATGCCAATTTCCTTAAAAAGGTCTCGCAATGAGTCTCTTGATTTTAAATTATATATGAAACGTATAGCCCTTTTTTGAAGAACGAATATCGTTTGAATATCCGCTGATCTACCCCAGAGAAGAATACCGTAAGACACGATACTGTGAAAATAACTGAAGTAGACCATTCTCGCTGTATCTCCATCGGTAAGATGCCTGATTTTTCGTACCGCATATGCAGCTGAACTTAATCTTGCTGCAATTTTGGTAATATGTGCAGCCCATTGGAGTTTCTCATCTAAGGTTATACCTAGAAAAACAGTCGAATCTACAAGACCCAGTATCTCACCATTCAAAATAATGTTTCTATTTAATCTCTTTCATTAGGAAGTACAAATTCTACACATTTCGTTTGATTGGAATTTAATAATAAATTGTTCGCAGTGAACCAATTAGATACGCGTGAAAGAGCACTGTTTACTTCGTCCGTATTTGAGTCATGTCTATCCACATTAAATATTAACGAGGTATCATCCGCAAAAAGAACTATCTCACACAGTTTAGAATGCAGTAGATTATTTAACGCAAAGTGACTAACTAATTGATTTAATATTAGTTTTTCAAAAACTTTACTAAAAGTGGGTAAAATAGAAATTGGCCTATAATTATTTGTATCTTCTCGGTCTCCACTTTTAAATAATGGAACAACTTTACTCAGTTTTAATAAATCCGGAAAAACACCATTTTTGCTGCATTCATTAATTATTAAAGTGTTCTGCAATATTATCAATTATATTATTAACTAAGGCTACAGACATACCCCAAAGGTCGCATGTTTTTTTTAATTTAAACTTTTAAAAGCTTTAATAACATCTGTAGAAGTCACTTGAACATGAATTGAGATTGCGAGTAACGTTGAAAGGAATATTAGTAAAGAAGTTCTCAAAGGCTAGTGCAACATCTAAGCTGTCGTCTATAACCCTACCATCATTATTAATTTTAATACTATTATCACGTGTTTTGTTATTTTTACCGAGTTCATTATTAATGATTGACCAAACGGTTTTTATTTTTTCTGGCGAATTTCTTATTTTGTCCCTGATATACAAACATTTTGCAGCATAACATACTTTTTTAAATATTTTTGAGTAATTTCTGACATACAAATAAAAAGATGGATTATGATTAAATTTTTTCATGGCATAAAGATCGTACAGAACACGCCTACTCCTATGTATACCATTTGTCGCCCATCTACTAAATGGTAATTTATTAGCAATACTTAAAGATTTCAATTTAATATTTTTTTCAAATAGTATATGTATCATTTCAAAAAAATCTCTAAACATTATACAGGGATTTGACGGTATCGAATCATTAAGTAACAACAAATTGTTAGTAATATTTTGCCTGAATTTAATAATTCGGTTTTGGGTTATTGGTCTAACATTGACTTTTCTATAAGTACTCAGTGCGAACCCATTCAAAAACAACTTTCTGACCGCAATGATCCGATGTGAGGGCGTTCAATATATTCTTATCTAAATAGGTGCAGTCACAGTATATATTATTGTCAATACAAGTAGCAGTTGTAGGTGTAATTCGGGTGGGTTCTTCAAAAAGTTTAAATAAATTAAATGACTGAAACAAGTTCACAATCTTTAAAGACAATTGTGTACTACTAAGTAAATCTATATTAAAATCACCACAAACTATTAAGCGTTTCTTACATCTACAAAGCCGCTTCAGTGTTTTCTCCATAACTGACTCAAAAATATTAAAATCACTGGAAGGAGGTCTATATGCACATACAACTATGAAACGCTCTAGCTCAACACAAGACAGTTCTATTGTACGTTCTACGGAGAGGCTTACAATGTCAGTACGCTCTTTACAATGCATACTATTATGCACAAATATAAGTGTAATTTTCAATATTAATTAACAATTGTGATTCTTTAAGCCAATGCTCTGTAATACATAATAATTTAATATCATTAATACTTAAAAATAACTCTTTTTCTAATAATTTGCTAGCTAAGCCCTGTATGTTTTGATGGACAACAGATAGAGTGTGCTTAGCTATTGTCTTATTAACTAGTTTAAACCTAGCTTAGGGCTAGATTTATTGTCATAGTGTAAATTTCTACTACATATGGTAATAGTAGGTCTAGAGTCTGATAATAAATTATCAGAATGTTGTATATTATAAGCTATTAACATAGCAAGTTCCTTTATATATCTATTTGAAAGATACACTGTATCTTTAGTTAAATAAAAATGTTTAAAACATGAATTTAAATCATAGAACATTAATGCATCGCTATGATGATTTGTCACATTATAAATTGTCATATTTAGCTCAAATATGTAATTATTTACATCAAATCCTAGCCCTGACAAATAGGGTAATGTACACATCATAAATTTACATTTGGTTTTAGCATGCATTTGATTCTCTAGACTCTCGTCTCTAGGTAAGTTTAGTTGTGAACGTCATTCTTTCAGATGAGGTTCAATAAGTTTCAGGGCTGAATTAAAATATTGTGCCTTTGGGAATGGACAGATTGACGATGGGATTCCTTGCTCCATTTTGTATGTTTGTCCTTTCCTAGTTAAAATGAAGGGGTGTTCCCTGATGATTCTCGATCACTCAAATCCTCTTCGCTGTCCGTATTTCGATCTGATGCAAAATTTTCTGCTTCTACATCGCTCTCTGTTTCGCTATCCAATGATTGCTGTGGGTTTTCCTCAACAGATAAAACTTGTTGTAAAAGAGCCTCAAGACGACGCTGATCTCTTTCGTGCGACAAACTGAAATGAATTTTTCATACTAGATAAAGGAATCTGTACCTATATTTATTACGTTTTAAAAAAATTAAGATAACAGTAACAATAGTACTTAGTTTTGTTGTTATTCTAAGATTTTTTTAAATTTTGTGCTAAATTCCATGCAAATGTTTTACTTACTTGTTTGGTGACGCCGGTCTCACGGACCGGGTTGGCAATAAAACTTCGGAACGTGAGTTAGCCGGTTAGTTGGTACCGACTTCTAAATTATAAAATAACTATTGAATCATTTCTATATACTTAATAAAAATGCGTATTACTTTGTGGGAAGCAAATTTATTTTTTGCTTTTTACTTTGAAGTCGTTTTATTTTTTGGTAAAAATTATTTTATTATTTATCGACCGATGGACATGAATTAAACACTAAATCTTAAGTGAAGCACACGCGACCACAATATATCATTGAAAATGCCATCTAAATAGGATAAGCCGTTTCTGAGATTAGCGTGCACAAACAAACAGACAAACAGACATATATTCCAAAAATCATTGTTTTGGGTTCTATTGCGTTAAAAAGGTCTTTTATAATATTTTTCTCATAATATATCTTCCATGTACAGACAGCGACTCATTATATTATTTAAAAGGATTGCCCTTAGAATGATACGCTTTCGATGAAAAATGAACGATAATTTTATCACGAGTTGCGTATGTACATTGTTAACAACTCGATTCACGACTCGCCAGTAAATACAGTCAGTCGTAATCAGTCTTTCCTTTGCTTTGGACGGACACGGTACACACTATACGTGTTTCACAACGAAGGTTCGCGATCGTGTTTTTGAAGTAACATTGACGTGAGTTATATTTTCTGTTCTTTAAAACAATATTATGATCGTTACAAAATAATATTATGGTGAAAGTGCTGGTTATTTTGTAGAAATATGGTTTTTTATATTTTGTAGTCGGTAAGTTTGTGTTTAAATACGATATTTCTAGGTAGGTACGCGTATTTTAATAAAACTTTATCTTGAGTCCTGCAATCGTTTAAAAATAATTATCTTAAATTTTTTTCCATTTTGCAGCTATTGTATATATATTGCTATAGTAATAGAGATAATAATTAAATCATTTTTACCAAAAAATAAACCGACTTCTAACTTAAAAGCATGAAATAAATTTGCTCCGCACTAAGTAATACGTATTTTTATTTATTATATAGAAATGATTTAATAGTTGCTAGCGACCCGGCCCGGCTTCGCACGGGTGCAATGCTTGTGTGTAATATACCTACCACAGAAGGTCATACACAAAGTTCACAGTTTTTTGTCAACCATACCGTGGATCCCTAAGATAGACATATTATGCCATCGCGGACTTTTATGTTGAACTTTTTAAGGTTGACAATACTGTAGTACAATATTTTGGTCTATCTATAATTTTGAAGTCGATAGAAAAATGTAATGTAGGTAAATGCTATACAAAGCTATACAATATGGATTTAACTAAAGAAACAGTTATTGTGTTACTTAACATAAATTTACAAGATTTCCAATAGTTTAAGATTATTTAATATTGTAATACCTATATTGTAAAAAAATAATAAATAAATAATTCACAGAAAAATAACCAAATTGCGAGAAATAGTGATATGAATAGTTTTCTAATGACAGAGTCAGTGGTGCACAATGCCGAATTATGCTGAAGCTCATTGGAACGTGAATTAGTTTCCATATATAATTCTTTAAATAGAAGCTTAGCTAAGCTAAGCTTGTTGAAAAAGAAAATTATCATAGAGTTAAATAAACTGCTATTAATTATTTTTTTTAACACAGGTTTAATTTGAATTAACTTTGATTATTTCTAAAATCCTACAACGAAATGAGAGCTTTAATTTTTTTAACAATAAATGCTATGACTTAAGATAATATAAGTAAAACATTTCGAGCTAGGTACATGTCAACTCAAAGAAAAAACTTTTGTAATTTGATTCGGATAAATGAACGGTAACAATTTTTTGACCAAAGGAATATTCTGTATGTAATGTAAATGTAATAAAATAATTTTTAACAAAAAATAAACCGACTTCAAAAAAAGCAAAAAATAAATTTGCTTCCCACCTTATTTTTTGTTAAAAATTATTTTATTTTATACAATTTTAAGTGGTGGATCGATCAATGAAACTTATCGAATGAAGAAACGCAGGTAACTTGAGTCGGAAAGTGGTTGTCCTTTGTTAAATGCTGTAATTTGTTGAGGAATTCCCCCAACTGTCTCTGGTCTCTATCTTCGAGAAGCATAATTGATCGATCCACCATTTAAAATTCTAAAATAAAATAATTTTTAACAAAAAATAAACCGACTTCAAACTAAAAAGCAAAAATTAAATTTGCTTCCCACAAAGTAATACGTATTTTCATTTAGTTTATAGAAATTATTTAACAGTTATTTTATAATTTAGAAGTCGGTGCCAAGTAAAACAATAAGTGTTTGTTTGGTTAAATTGATGTTGTAGCATTTACTTGGTACCGAAGTCTAAATTATAAAATAACTATTAAATCATTTCTATAAACTAAATGAAAATGCGTATTACTTTGTGGGAAGCAAATTTATTTTTGCTTTTTAGTTTGAAGTCGGTTTATTTTTTGTTATTAAGTATCAGTTAATGAAGGTACATATAAAAATTATCTATCTCACGTAAATTCTAATGGCTGATATATATTTTAGGCAATACCCTAATAAATAAGTTGTCATCTGAGTTACAATATCTAGTGATTGTGGCTTGGTTGAATAAAGATATATAAGGCTAATTTGACTTTATTACTTCTACCTCCTTATAATTAAAGCATTTTTTGATTTGCTAAACTTTATGTATTTTTCTTTGAATGACTTCAATATCTGTGCGTCTCTGATAGATAAATCTATCACACGCATCGAGCGAAAGCACTACCTTTGAGAGTACTCGATTTAGCGAAGCGTTGCTATAGTGCTATAGCTGGAAGCAGCAGCACCTTGTTGATATAGTATACTTGGGAGTGACGTCAATCGAATAAAAGCGTTTTTAGCGAGAGTTTTTCAATTGAAACTTAAACATTAATATTTTTGTTGAAAGTACTGCTCGTTTCCCGAAAATGTGGATATGTTTTTAATAGGAAATTCATAAGCCTTCGTAGGATTCTAAACGAGAATTTCGCAAATTTATCAATTTACCGAACTTACATGTAAAATAATAAGTAAGCAATAAACAAACGTCATGTGCGCTCTGATTGGTTGAATAACTGTCAACATCAACCTATCAGAAAGCAGTGTGTTATTTTCCGTATTTTAAAAAAGCGTAAAATTAAACCATTTAGAACCTTATGAATGGATATTCGTTCGTTGATTTTTTTTTTTTTTTTTTGAAATATTTTTATTAATAATGTCTTTTTTTTTAACAATAAACTTAAAAACTAGCTTATTGATATTAAAATTACAATAATTTTATCAGGCTTAAAATAAAAAGCGCATACAAAAATTATAAAACCTAATTATATTTACCTAGATTGAATCTGAAATAAATGCGCTAATAAAAAACATTAGGTAGGCGGTAATATAATAATATAACAATAGTTTTGTAACAATTGATTTTTTGCATTAAATTAAATCTGGCTAAGAATCGATGCGGACGGTAGGAACAAAAACTAGATGAATCGATCATGTATTACGACCAGTGAGGCGAGTCACGATACGGACCGACCTGCCCCCCGCTGCCGTACCGAGGTAGCGAGCGCGCGGGTAGCAGGCAAACACTCACGCGGCCCACATCATTGTTCGCGCGTTCGTTGATTAATTTACCACGAGACGTCGCAAATTGATAAATTTGCGAAAATGTGGCCGTAAAATAATACAATTTATCTCTCATTTAGAATCCTACGAAGGTTTATAAATTTCATAGGAAATTTATAAATTTGCTGTTCTTGTTATTATCCGGTGACAGATATAGTTGGTTTATAAGTAACTAGCTGTTGCTCGCGATTTCGTCCCCGTTGATTTGTTTTTCCATTATTTTTTCGCTCCTATTAGTTGTAGTGTGATGTTCTGTAATATAATATATAATGTAATAAAGCCTTCCTCGATAAATCGTTTATTCAATAAAAAAAGAATTTTTCAATTCGAACAAGTAGTTCCTGAGATTAGCGCGTTCAAACAAACAAACAAACAAACAAACAAACATACTCTTCAGCTTTATATATTAGTATAGATTAACCGACTTTTATATTTTTGTCACTGAACGGAACGCCACTGAACTAATATTGACGCCAATTGTTGCTTTCCGTGTGTGCGTGAGGCTTTGACTATTGTGTACGAATAGCACTAATCATATTGTGTGCATAATGATGCAAGCATTTTTAAATCTCCCAACCGTTATTTGGATAAATTTATTTTTTACGTAATGTTTCGAAAAAATAGTCATATTCGTTTTAATTAATTTTATCTGTAATTCTGTTCTGGTAATAATGATTGAGTAAATGATAGAATGATAGATACATAAATACATGAAAATTACAAAATAAAATTAATACTGAGCACATCCTTTTCTTAAATAAAATATATTTTTATTTTATCGAATGAGCTCTATTCTAATGTTAGTAACTAAACAAAGTTGATTTAAATAAATTATGGTAAAAAAATCTTTAAAAACAAGCTTTTATTTAAATGCGCTAAAAAGAAAAAAATAAACTTTTACACTATAACTTTACTGTCAACTTATAACATTTCAAATTCAACATATTTGACACAATTTATATGTTTTAAAAGCTTGTCGCGAGATTTAAGTACCTACTCGTAATTTTAAAAGCAAGTTTTAAAATACCTGCCTATTAAAAATTTTAAACTAAGAAAGTAAATACGAGT
>JADANM010002527.1:9443455-9478911 GCA_026213755.1 Eurema hecabe
CGGCCGGCGCCACGCGGCAGCCCCCGCGCGCGCCACCGTCCTCCTCGAACTGCACGTTGCCCAGGTGCAGCACGCCCGCCACCACGCCGTACACGGCGCGCCGCTCCGCCTCCGTGAGCCCCACGCGCGCCAGGGCGCCGTGCAGGCGCGCGAAGCCCTCCACGTCGTCCACGATGGGGTCACGCAGGCCGCCCGCGGCGCGGTGCTGCGCGCTCGTCTGCGCCGGCCCGAGCTTCCTCTCGGACGCGTCCGTGGTGAAGTAGCGCGTGCAGCCGTTGCGCAGGTACTGGAAGTCGTCGGGCTGCGTGAGGCCGAGGTGCGCGCGCAGCTCGGGCGGCGCGCCGGCGCACAGCAGGTAGAACACGTGGTAGTTGCGCTCCTCCGCGCTCTGCGTGCAGATGCGCGACTTCTCCAGCAGGTAGTGCGAGATGAACCCGCCCACCACCTGCGCACACGACGCACCGCTCACTCCGGCTCCGAGGACCAAAAATAACGATGACAATACGCTTGCACACGTAACGGCGTGCGGTACTCGCCTGGTACTTATTGTTGAAGTGCACCTCCATGAACTTGCCGAAGCGCGAGCTGTTGTTGTTGCGCGTCGTCTTCGCGTTGCCGAAGGCCTCCAGGATCGGGTTTGCTGTAAGTGTTACACCTACATTACTACATACATCATTATACCTACACTCGACATTATCCATATCTATTTTTGTCATTCTTGGCTTTACACTAAATAGTTGTCTATAAGGAATGATTCTAACGTCTCATAAATGCTTTTTATGTAATTGATAGCTTTCTATGTTGCAATGTAAATATGGTTCGGTTATGGTGTGGTGGTGTAGTGAGCGGTGTGGTGTCGGTGGTAGTGTGTGGTGGGGCGGCGGGCGGCGGCGGCACGCACCGTCCAGGATCCTCTGCTCCACGGGCCCGGCGGCCTGCGCCCACAGCTCGCACAGGTACTTGAGGATGTACTTGGTGGACTCGGTCTTGCCGGCGCCCGACTCGCCCGACACGATCACGGACTGCGACTGCCGCAGCGCCTTCATGTCGCGGAACGCCTTGTCCGCTGTCGATGACATACAACACGCTCGGTTAGTGCTACCGTACTGTATCGTGATCACTCATGAACTGTCCGTTAGAACATTACACATTTAGCTTCAGATATGTGACTTATTACGGTTTCTATTAAACATTATTTTAAGTGTCATAAATTGTTATGTAGTGAACGAATACAAGTGGAAGCATCTGCATCATCGTTTTCTGTTAAATTCGATATAATAATCAAATCATTCAACCAAAAGCAACAGAAAAGACTTCATAGTTATGCCTATGATTCCCAAAAAGTAACAGGTTGAGATAAGTCTGAACCTGTAATTTTTACGGGTAATGGGTGATCTATAAACAATCAAGTAGGCAAGAGCGTATAACCGATAGCGAAGACGTGCGGCGGCAGCTCGCCCAGCGAGCGGCCCTGGTACCGCTTGATGCTCTCCGACGAGTACATGTCGGGGATGTCCTCGTACGGGTTCACGGCCAGCAGGATGTTCGCCACGTACGTCTGCGACGGACCACAACACTTTACCTTCACCCTCATACATTACGAATACAAGCACCACACAATTTAAATGTAAAAATCATCATACTCGTAATTTTAGGTCTAGGTATATCTGAGATTTATCACAATTGATCATATTATGAAATGGATAAATGGATAATGGTGCTCCCTAAAGACGTGCTGTTTAGAAATGTAATTTATTTAAAAAAATATATCACTTAACATTCCAACTCTTCTCATTTGATCATTTTAACATTAAATTGGGCAGTCTCCTACAAAACTGCGATTTACATACAAATGTCAGCTTGGTAACAAACGGCGCTAGTTTCAATAGGGAATAGTAACACTCGCTGTAGACTGCGGGTGAAGTGTGTTTACATAAGGCACTTATGGCGCGCTAATCCCGCGTGTCGTGCTCGTACACATTAGCCGTCTCACAGCACGCTCCGCGGACCGCGGCGGCTCGCGTTACGCAATGGACACTGCATGAGATTTTACGTCTTCTATATTGTCTTACTTGTATTACAATAGCGTGACCGGTTATATACCTTGATCTCGCGTACTATTTTAGTTTCTAGGAGAGATCTTTTATAACCAAGCATAAAACATTACGATTAATCATATGATATTATATGTCTCTCCGACTACATTATACTTTACAACGGTCATCAGCCTATTGCAGCTTTACACGTATTACAGGTTAATACGGTGCTACTCACGTAAATCTTGCGCTTCTTGTATCGGATCACGATGTTGTTGAGAAGCGTCGCTTCGTTCAGGAACATCAGCTCGCCTGCAACCACACACACACATATTCGTTTTTTAATCTATATGTGACAATTCTGAAAGTGTTAAATCAAAGATCTCGATTAATAAGGAATTACACAATATGTGAATGTCCAGTACATCAATATCATGTTGACAAACAAATCTTTTTAATTTTATCTAACTGATAGAAATCTAAATGGTTTTTTCAGCCCTATTTTTAAGTTTGCTATAAATTAAATAATGTTTTGTTTACATATCAATTGATTTTTACTTATTTTGTGATTAGATCAGAACACTTAAAGGACTGTTTTAAGCTGATTTATTTTCATGAGATAACGAAACGATACAAGGACAAATATACGACGGTTATACGGGTTTCTCGTTGACATTTCAGCAAACTTAATGCAAAATAAACCACGCAATTACTTTGCGAAATACTTCTATTGTTCTTCCGTTAAATTACCTATTATTGCTCACACAATAATTATGTGTCTGTCGAGAAAATACTGTCCGTCAATAATTTAATGCATGACGCTCGTTTCGACGTAAGTGCTCTTCATCATCACATAGATTCCTAGTACGCTAAATACTACATTGACTCTGTTAAAAAAGCAGGGACAGGTTACTGCAGAATATTTTACAAAAGTGTCGTTTATTACGAACTTCAGGCTGTTCAGGCTAGGCTAGGGGTTTTCTTTCTAGGCTTCGGGGATGACTGTAATGCAGAATTTAGGTCAGTAGCTCGTAGTGAGTGACTCACAGTTGTCGTCGACGTCCTTGGCGGGGTCGCCGGCGGGGAAGATGTCGTCGAAGGAGGCGACGCGGCGCGCGTGCCGGTTGTCGAGCGGCAGCACGTCCGCCTCCTCGCCCAGCAGCTCCTGCAGCCGCGCCAGCACGAAGCCCTCGCCGCCCTCGCGCACCCACACCAGCTGCTTGTCCATCGTCATCCTCTACCAGCTGCTACCAGCTGCTACCAGCTGCTACCTGCAACCATACAACACACTCTTAAGTACTTACTACTACTTGCACTACCACACTATTCGTTCAGCAATATAACACTGCACGGTCGGAAATGTATACTCTATGTCAATTTAGACCTATAAGAATTATTTGCAAGTCATAAGATGTTATCTTTGTAATATATGTATAAAGAACCGTGTATTTTGTAATATTGTAACAAATAATAACAGCCAAACATACAATAGGTCATCATATTACTCGTATTATGACATAAGCAAAGTGTAGAAACGTACATAGTAAATAGTCTGACTATTTGCAGCTTAAGAGATAAGGCCTAAGGTGATTATAGACATGGTTGAGCTTGCTAAGTAACAAATAAAGAAATAAATTTACTCCACCAAATGCAAGCCGAACAATAACAGAACGCAGTTATAAGTGTTTAGACCTCGAAACTAATATGTTTAATGCAGTTAGTAGCAGTTAAAACTATATTTAATATAAAACTACGCGTAGAGGCAGAATGTTGGTCGTGTTATTGTTAGGATTATAAACATTAACCTTATTGTTTTGTTATACTAAGACGTTTTAAGTGTTACAATGTGTCGCCTAGTTGAGTTAGGAATATTAGTTCGGCTTGACGTAGGTAGTGAGGGTAGCCGTAAGTAGAAGCTACTGAGTGTCTTCGTGAGTGACGCGCATCACGTGACACGTCACACCAACTACCAACCTTGGTGCCGACGAGGCATTGCAGCCCACTGCTGTTAAACTGGTTTACAAGGACACCACTAGTTAGACTAGCTTGCTATCGGAAAATTCACTTTATTACCTATCTGCTATTGTTTTCCGATTCAGATGTGTTACTATATTATGTGAAAAAAGATATATATTGGACTTTGACATTGTGCTCTTTAATACGCGTGTGTATTTAGATGGAATTGAAAAACATAACATTATGTATAGTTACAGAATTGTAAATTTTATTTTAAAAGATTTTTTCCCCCTTTTTTGGTAAAAAGTGTGGAACCCGTGCGCGTTTCTTACGCCGGTTCGTCTCGCCGGGTTAGTTTCCGAACCGGTGGTAGGCACCATGTAGACTTTCTGAAGGTATTTGTTTAAAATTTATTCAGAAAATAAATCATTTCATTTCATTTCATAATATTCATATACCAGACGAAACTACTGGATTGTTTTAAAACTAATTACTTTACCAATATCGGATGATATAAGCTATTCAATATAACATAGGTACTAAGTTATAAAATGCAAGTAGAACCGCGGGGCACGGCTTGTTATTATACTAATTAAGTTATGCAACACGGCGCAAAATATATTAAATACGTCGAACACAGAAATACTAAGTTATTCCGTCATAATTTTTCAGTCTAATTACCAAATAGTATAAAGAAAATAAAGCGATTAGTTTTTACAACACCTTAAAAGTTTAATTCGATCCTAATCGCTATCTTTCACGCTTGCTTTAACTTCCAACAAAAACCGACTTCCTTCTTTGAAATAAAATATACTGTAAAATTCCGAAATCGTGATTTATTTAATTAGCAGGTATATATGTGTAGTGTATGTGGGTGAAGTTGAATGTTATAACTTATTACTCAACGGCGGCGGCGGTGCGCATGCGCAATAATTGAGCGAGTGGCGGAACGAAATATTCAGTGAGAACGCTATCGCTCTCGTGAGTGTCGTGACGAATGTGCGGCCGGCCGTTATGTAACCGACGCGGCCGGCGCGGGGTCCGCAGTCCGCACTACCGACTTGATATGTCAGAGTTATACACATACAGAGACCGTGTTAATGTAATTAATATAAGTTCATCTCTAGCATTTACTTTACAACATTAATTTAATCTTTTTAAAATAAAAAAATAGAAGTAAAAAAAAAATTAATCAACTTCAGGCAATCTTAACAAATAATCTAGTATACCAGATAACTTAACTGTTCCCAGAATTTTGGGTCTCCGACTTCATCGTACCATTCATTTAGAGACTTACAAATTGATTGTTAGGTAAGAATTACACGTTGAGTGGGTATTAAAGTGATCTATACAGACGTAGACATAAGCACAGATGGTTTATGTGTGGCCGCACCGACCCCTGAAACAAGTAGTACGCTGGTTTGCACCGTTCCGGTGCGTACACTCGCAAACCATGCTCCCCGCGCCCGCATCTTTGCCCGCTACTCACAGCTGACACACTACACATATTACACACGTGACACGACACGTAATTACACTACCCGCTCCTAGACACAGGGTCTCAGGCCCTGGGACGAGTGAAAAACTACGTAAAAATAAAATTATTCAATACCACAATGCCGCTCAAACAACATTTGCGTATTGCGTTGCTTATTCCAGATGTCCTTGTTAAGTAATTAGTTGTTAAATAATATTTAATATTTTTATTCCTTCGATTTTTACACATAAAATTAATAAATATAATACTAATTATATAATATCGATGAAACATATTTCTAAGCACATATTATTAAAACTAGATTTGGATTGTGGTTGTCTAAGTACTCATTCTCGTTCTTAAAAGCCCTGATATTTTTTGCACATACTTATGTCTCATCTGAAGTGCTAACTGGCTGTACCCCAGACAAGCTTAGACACGTGGGTGCCCTCATGAGCCCTACACCCAAACTACATAATGGCTGAAGTGTCAACATGTCTCTCTGCCCTTCCGTGCGGGCGCACTGCGGACGCGCGGCTCGCTCGTTAGGGTTTGGTCTAGATTTACTCGAGTCTTTTGTTCCGGCCGCATTCAGCAAATGAATGGCACGTATTGTTTACAACAACCTACCCGCTATCCGGCTATTGATGTTTACTGCTATTGTGCAATTCGCAACGCAATAATTCATTCATTATTTAAAATTACATATTCAAAAAAAAAACAAAATGTAAAACCACAAGTCAATAGACCGCAATCGATAGAAAGCATTATTAAAGATGTTCAGATTAAATGAAACTTAACGATTTAGATAAAGCACAATACAATGCAGTGATTGCGGAGCGGAGGTTTCCACCCACTTGGCCAGGCCGCCAGAAATTTGCTCGAATCGCGGCAAAACTGCGCGTACACATAATTTGCAGAATTTGAATAGCGGAAATAATACCCGTAGTTGCGTGAACGATGTGAAAGTTTTACATTGTTTCCAAAATGTTACCGACGCGACCAACAACACTTTTTATTATTCTATTTTATTACTATATAACGACTCTACAAAATGCTTACTACATGATAGTAATACACATATAAAATTAATCTACCTTTATTAGGTGAAATTTGAAAGGGTACTAATTCAGAGTAGTTTTCTACCAAAAAAATACAGACAGGCACGTAAAGAAGCACTGGTTCTTTAAATAAAAATTAATTAATACAATATCGATGCACGTAACACTGGTCCTTGCGCGCGAAGGAAACGCTCATTGATTAGATGTCATTCGATAAGGCGAAGTACATTTATTTCGTTAACCTTACAGATAAGTACTTTGTATTGCGATCGCTTTGATTGATGCCGGCAGATAGCGTGGGTCACAAGTAGCCCGCTACTTCAAAGTAACTCACACTTAGAATTATTTGCAGTCCGTGAATCACTTTCGCGCTGAACTTGCTTTGTTTACTTTGTTCGAACATTGTCCAGTTATAGCCATCACAACTTGGAATTGAACATCTAATTATATTTCAGATTACTTACGGCTATAGCTATCTTTTGTGATATATAGATATTTAAGGGTCGTTCTAGGAGTGTTGCTATTATCAGTTAAAAATAGTTCGAGACATGCTTTCCGTATAGATCACAAATTGTCATTGTTTAGTGTAAGATCAATAAACTATTGAGGAGACTGGCGGGCGCGTGGGGGCAGGGGATAGGTACTGGATAGGTGCTGGATAGGTACTGGATAGGTATGGTAGTATAGGTAGACAGCCGAGAGCCGCGTCACTCACAATTACATGATTGCGCCGACCTTGTCCGCCGCGCCAGGACATGTCGCTACATATGGATATGGAAGAGGATTTACGTCCAATGAAGTATGAAGATCGCTTATAAATAGTTGTTTTCTCTTACCATATTATTAGGAGTTAATGACTAATACAGCTTTTATTCTATAAGTAGATATTTATAAAACCGATTCTCAAAGCATACTGGATTCGATGTTTTAATAAATAACGTGCATAAAATATTAAACCAGAGGTTATTTATTTTTATCTTGTCTTGTATTAAAAGTTAAACAATGAAATTCAACTCATTGATCTACAACAAAATACAGGATGTGTAATATCCACCTCCGTGTATGTGCCATTTGATAGATTTTACACAATATACTTGCACAGTTTTCCTTGTTTCTTAAGATGACATTAAGAAATAAACTATAGTTCAATTATTATAACAAAGGATACATATTACTCACGTGTTTAAGTGATGCTATAAGTATTATGACCATATTACAAAAGCGAAGGCTTGTGAGGATTTTATAAGGTAGATTAGATTACATTAATCATAGGATGTTTTATTCTCGGTGTCGACATGGGAATGAAAACTACGCGAGTATATCCGTGGGGCGCGGCAAGTGATCAATATAAGATCCATATAATATTTCCTGTAACTGAGAATCATGTATAGGTCTTGCAAGGTCAGTGTGAGTGCTGGACAAAGACAAGGACTCGCGTTTATACCGAGTCAGTTCACCTAGCCGTGTGACCAGCTGTTTTTATGAGGCTACACATATTTGCAAATCTTTGTATCTACTAAAACCCAGATTTTGTGCGATTGTCATAGACTATATTATAAAGACCCGAAAAAAATCAAATTATTTTGCGGGAGAAACCTGATGGACTCATGTTAAAGGTTCTAGTGGGTGTAACGTAGAAACCACAAAGTGGAGCTAGCCCTACTATTAAGGAAACTAACATGTTTTTTGGTATAGTAGTCTTTACATTACATGAATCATCTGAGCGCACATGTGTCGCAAACGTCGAGTGGTAGCAAGCAGCGCGTGAGCCACAAGCGACAAGCGTCACGCCAGCGCTCGCCTAATGCTGTTATGTTGCACTAAGCCTATTTGCTTCTAATTCCTTACAATGTTTACAAGAAAACTGTGCGTCTTCAACTATTCCAAGTAGCGAACTATGGAATACCCATGTGAGGCAGCTGCCGACAGACATCATTTAATATTTGCTCAGCTGATTAGCAAATGCTTTGTGCTTACATCTATTACTTTAATATGTTTTATTATTTATATTTGATCATCGGTGACGCCTGTTTTTCTTAGAATTACCGCTATTCAATATATTCTAATAAGCTCATGTTAAAAAAAACTATAGAATATAATCTATTCATTATCCAAATTGTTGACTTTCCTCTAAACCTAGGAATATACGTGTTTCCCACCTGAGTGTGACTCACATGCTGCATTATTATGCTAATTACACATTATGCAGTTCGATTAATATTATTTAATATCCCCCGAGGTAGAGACTGGCAACACACGTGTTTGCGAATGTTAATGAACGAATAATGATGAGGCAGTTATGTTTAGATATGTTTATTCCCGGGTGACGTGAAATAGTGTATAAATATTAAAAACATTTTGCATTGTTATATATATACTTAATGCAGTTTGATTCGAAGTCGTCATGCTACACTATACTAATTGAGTATTTCGCAGTATAACAAGTACTATGTTTGAGCCCTGAGACTGATGTGTATGTATGTAAAATCTAGCCTTATAGTTAGTAACAAACATGCGTACACCCTAACAAAATTTGTTTAATATTAACTTTTAAGTCCCGTATATATTTTGTAAAACCTAGCATTCATATTTAAAATATCCCACTCTTTTCCAGAGATAAACGCGGTGTAACAGAGTATAGATATCATTTATAATATTCTAAATGTGAAAAGCTTCATATAGTCCAGTGGAAATGATATAAAAGCATTTTCCGGCTAAGGCAGGTGTGCCTCACAAATCATATTAAGCTTTGTGTAGACACGGTGAGTCAGCCAGTCGGAGCCGCAGGTCGACCCCGGGGTCACCGCGATTTGCCGAATCAACACCAATTACATGATGTATTGCTTGTCTGGTGCGACTTGCTCGTAATTTTTGTATCATCACTCGCAAAGCAAAGACGAGAAGAATTTTAACGTCTTAAAATTAATGAAAAAGCAGGTCCAATGAATTAGAAGAGGATATGGGTGGGATAAGGAGGATAGGAAGCGAATGCATTGGAAGCAAAGATTTATAAAAGGTAAAAAATATGTGACACATGAAAATATCCACGAATAAAAGCAAATTACAAATGGTCGTGACACTTTATGAGCAAATTATGTCAGTAGGTCTGTCAGCGTGACGTGCATTAAGGTTGCGTGTGAGGTGCGAGCTCGAGTCCGGATTCGGTCGGATTATACCTATTCAATTACCCAAACTTTTATTGTGAATATAATATAAAACAGAAATACAGATAACGATTTTCCTTGATTTAACAGGTCAGGGGATATTGTATATGTATAAAGTTAGTTGTATACATTATATTTAATTAAAAAGGTCTGTTCCGGATTGATTTCAGAAATTCCAACCAATCATGTTAAACCTAACAAATTTACAAAACTAATTTCGTGAAGTTGGCAGATTGAAGTATTCACACGTAAATCTAACGTCGCGAACGTACCTAAGCTTTTCCGTCTCCCGCGAATGACTCAATCAAAGAATGTTCGTCACAATGACAAACAGCAATTATAGGTCTATTACAAGAAACTTCGAAGCGAGGAAACGCCATCCACACCAGTTTTTGTACGCTCATTCATACGCCACGCTCAATTAGTTCGCTAACCGCTTACGAAAGAACGAATAATGTAAGGCGACTCGCCTCACGCGAGATGGTTGTTACGATATACGAGATACACTGCACCGAGTTCGGTAATATAGATTGGAGATGTGGGACGAATCGTTTTCCTTACTTGTTAAACGTGGACGTAGGATTATGAAAAACTGATACATGCCATATGTTATAAGGCGTTATTGACTGTTCATTGAAAATTATCAAAGATTTAGTTGTTCTTACGATAAGACAATAACGAATAAGATGTTGAGACTTGAAATGTTTTCCTATGTTGGATGTAAAAAGCCTTATTGAACGCATAATTTGCCAGTTTGGTGAATGAATTCGTTTTCAGTACGTATGTACTTTTTAGATTTCGTAAACAATGTGTTTTTCTATCGGTACACCTTCAAAGTTCACTAAAGCGGTTAAAACATCCATCTAAATTCTAATCTTAACTGGTATCTGAAACCTACTTCTTATTAGGGCCCATCCATAAAGTACGTCACACGAATTTTAGGAGTTTTGAACCCCTCCTCCCCGTATTTAAAAATAATCGAGAGTAAACAGCTATTTTTATTTTTTACTTATTTTTATTAAATTCGGTGATAACCTCCCTCCCGATTAACCTGTGACGTACTTTATGGATGGCCCCTTAAGCTAAGCTGTCATTTTTCATATTTATGTTTTGGTGGGATCACCCTAAACACCATTACAATCTTTGCCTCGTCATAATATAAATTTGGAATGTAAACATATCGCTTGATCAAATTCGCGATGAATTGGGCCGATGTATTGGCCCGATAATCACAACCAGTCCAAACAACATGGCTCTCTACGCAGTTAACCTCCTTAAAAGGTTTATTGACATCGGCGAGATCGCGCATCGTGCGTCGTGACACTGAGTCAGTCATTGCCAAGGATGGGCCGTATTTGGTCAAACTGGTTCGTACGTCGGCCGCTCCGCACTCCGCAGCACCCACGCAATTCAATCGCAACGGTATTCGCTACCATCTAGACATTTGCTTACAACAAAAACAGATTCTACAACGTGCGTATGATACTAGTTCTATGCACAATAAATAGTCATAGAAGGTATAGCGTTGCCTATTTATCGGTCATTAGCGTAAATCTAAATTCTTTTCACTTCTTCACAACACTAAATTTGAATTGAGTTAGTTGAAAACCTAAGTATTAGTCATATAAAATATTGATTCGAGTAGATTTAGACCGAGAGATGATCCTTAACAATAGGTATAGCAGCAAACCTCAGTTTAGTGCAAGCAATTCATTTTTCTATGCCCATATTTATGGTGTAACAGGGCATACAGGCAAGCATCATCGTTATGGAAACATAGTTGATGAAAAAGCAACAAATGGAGTACGACGTGCTTGCACCTGACGCGCAGTGAAACGGAATTGCCTCTAAATTTCCGCCACGCTCGTTTTTTAGCTTTAAGCGACGTAACGCCAATTCATCCGCTGTTCTTTCATTGCATCACAAAAGAAAATTGCTCCAGTTGCTCGCTATAGACTACGAGATAGTTTGTTTTGAGTGTTACATAACGGCGCCGGGCCAGCGGTCTGTACCGTAGTAGTTACTACTTTATTTGTACTCGTTATGTTATAACCGAGAACGACCCGCGCGTTGCGCAGCCAGATCTATTGATAAGTTTCTAATTTCACCAACTTTTTTTGTAATTTTGTGGTCTGTAACTCTGCTTATATTTTTATTTTGTTTTCTTTAATCACTTTTGCATGAAGATAAACATAAAAAGAGAAATTGTGTACGGTTAGATCCACTTAGGTACTGAACGTGTATTATGGTCCATGGAGTAGGTACCCGCAGATTATTTTCGTTGGAAGAAAGAATACAGGTATTTACGAGCCGATATTACCTGCTTCTTTAATTAGGTTCGTTTTGAAATTGTCAATATGAAAGGTAATTTTGTTATGTTTTAAATATGGTATATTTGTTGACACTAAAATATGATTACTTACAAAAGAAGTTAGTTCGCAGCAAGTACTTATATGCAAAAAAGAAACAAACAAGGTTTTAATTAGTTGGAATATTACAATTGAAATCAATAGGGTCAAATAGAGCTGAGGTTAACGAATAAATCGTCGCGGGGAGGCTCAGGGTCGCTCCAATTGTCGCGGATGGGGGCCGGCGGGGCGGGCGGGGACGGGCGGGGAAGGCCCACTGCGCACGCGGCGCAGTGACGGAGCACTGTGACGCATGTGCAAATTGCTTATGCGCTTCATCTCAATCTAGTATTCTCTTACCAATCATTAGTAACCTATAAATAAAACCCTCCTCCCATCAACTATTATTTATTATTTATAGCGGTGTAAATAGAAATAGAGTTATTACCAGTGGAGAAATCCTCATAAAATATTCTATAGACAAACTGAAGTACCTTCGTAAAATAAAGGAATTACTCGGGCTATTATCATATTATTCGGGGCATCTATCGACCAAAACCCTTATTCTCTACTATCTTATGGTCATCTTAGCACTTAGATGTATTTAGATAACCGTGTAAGTTTCACTTCATAATATACTAAAGACAGGGTAAAAACCAGTTGATCATCATATCTCAGAGATCGCACAGCTGTTGTTCGAGATCACGTCGACGATAGCCGTACTCTTGTGTGCACTAATCAATAATGCAGTGATCTCATTACGACCGTTGCGTACCTACTAGAAGAAGGAAATACCTTTCCTATTTATTATACACGATGAGAGATGGGCTGTTTAAAAAAATCGATGGTCCTTGAGACGGGACACAAATAATAAATATGGTCAAGAAACGCTTAACCTTATTTCATATTCAAATTGCCGTCAAAATGTAGGTACTACTTTTTTTATATACAGTTACAGTATGTATATGTATAATCTTCGGTTACTGTACCTAACCTGTGTAGGAATTTCTTTAATTATATTTGTTAACTTCATAGAATAGCGAAAAAAATGCCACAATTGTAAGGAATTGTGAACCTAAGGGTTCATGTATTAATATGCCGTTTTACATAAGCGAAACAACGAGACAATCTCTTAGATGAACGACAATTGTTTCACTAATAGTGATAAGGCCGCCCATTGTCAAAACACTATTTTCTGTATTTTGACAATAAAGAATTTTTATTATTATTTTTGGTATATATTCTTTTTCTCAGCCTTTTTTTAAGCTAGTATTAACCGTAACTGCGGGCTGTGTGCCAAGTAGGTACGGTGGGGGGATTGTGAATGTTTTAATCTTCCTCTAGCTGCAAGAACTTTCTTACTATTTTGCATGTGTTCAGAATGGCTGCTTTTTGTAGAATGATGTAAGTGTTTTTATTTAAATTAATAAGTTTTAGACTATTGTGGATGTTGTTATTATTATTATTATTATTATTATTGTCGTTCAAAACAAAATTTCAAAATAATTTTAAACAAAGTACAGACCAGACTTGCAATGCAAGCACTACATGACCTGTACCACCGAAGCATTCAAACAAGTCACAAGTAAGCTTTCACCCGCTAGTGACCAGCTCTTAACATCCCGAGATATTTTCATTGGCATATTAGATTAGAAAGCTGGACTTCGGAGCCATAAGCAAGCGGCCTCTTCCGACTGACTCAATTATCTGATATCACTCATATATTATATCTCAAGCAATTTGTATCTGCAACACGCTGATTCACTGTGGAAATTTTTCTACAATAAAGTTTCGAAGTACATAAATTTCTAGTCATTATGTAATCGTTAAACCAGCCGTATAAATAGCAAATGCTAATATAAAACTTAACCATTTATTCTAATGGTGTTACATTTGTAATTCTCTAGGTCGTCTTTTGGCTACCCTATCAACACATTTTTTTCAAAATCTACGATGTTTTAAATCAAATGGTTTTATTTGCAAACCCGCCAAACAATTTAATGTAAAATGACATGTACTATTTGTGAGATACACTTCACGGTGTGATCAACGTAGAAGGGTCACTACAAGATGTTATTAACACACTAATTATAATACTAAGACTAAAAGTTGCTTGAATTAGTTCCTGCTATTACACGGATCTTAGTTTTTACAAGTTATATTTTTGTGTTTTTATTTGGTTTTTCTTCAAATCACATGGAAGATGGAGCAAGCATATTTCAATTTCATTGAACATCATTACATCCTATACTTATAGGCATTGCTCTGATTAAATTAGAAATGGAAATTTGCGTTGTTTGATAGTTTGATCAGCGGATGCGCCGTCGCGGCCGTTAGTCGGTTCTAAGCGATTGGATAACGGTGCTCGAGCGAGCCTCGAGGGCCGGGCCGCAGTACTCGACATTACTTCCAATATCGCTATCAGAACTCGTTTATTTTTATACAATTTAGGTTATATGTAACGGCACACTCTTGCAGAATTGATTTCGCAATTCCGCAATAGTTCTAGAAGTCTACCATTCGAAATGTTATAAGGTGTGTTGTAGTAAAGCGATAGAAGCAATAAGTTGATCGTTAGCAAGTGGATAAGGCGGATGTAGGACAGGAAGCCTTACCGCGGGAATCGATATCGGCTAACGCGTAAGTCGCACTGCCAATTTGTTCAGCTCTAGTAAATAGTTCACTCGGCTACCGCTGCTACTGGCCACCGCCGCGCTGCTTGTCGACTACACTAACCAACGAAATCATCATTAACAATTTAAGCGTGGATTGATGATAGTTTAATTTATATGTAATTATATTCAATTGTAACAAACACTTGCTGTCTTAATGAGCTATGACATTGGAAAGTTCTCTTAAACTTAAATGTTGTCTACTCATCAACTGTATATATGTTTATTTTTAAATTATGTATTTTGATATCCGCGGGTACATGACCAGCAGAATTACACCAACTTTCTACAGTATACGAGATTATCGCTTCGCGGAGGCATGACATGCACACATTACCTTATCGCTACATTTGATTTCCGCTATTTATACTTTCACTATCAACGTTTTCTCCACCACACCATCCAAATCACAATTCCATAGTTCGACGACTAAGTTACGATCGTTACACACGTTATCAGGTTCATAATACATCCGTAATTCAAAACTTCTGTGCAATATTAAAGCCAAAACAAATTGTCACCTATAAAATGATGCGGCGAAATACATTAGGGTCAATGTCACGATGATAGACAAATGGTATTTGTGTTCTGTCCCTGTCTGGCTCAGGGTGACGGCAGAGGTGTGAGCAGGCCCATGGCCAGGATATCCGCGCTTCCGTCGCAGGCCAGCCGCGACGCCGCTTCCGGCAGGGCCAATGGTGTGTTTACAGAGCTTTATTATGTGCCTGACTCACACTTTCATAGTCTGCCATCATTATGAGAAAGCTGTTAGGGATCAATTTTTTGCCAAGATAATTAGAAAAAGAAATACAAAAACCACAAATAAGTGATTTAGAGCATAGTACAAATACATATTCATCATCCCTTTGCTTTTGCGGAAACCCTGATATTATTTTTAACAGCATTTGTATTCCGATATAGCGCCACAGCCTAATTAATACTCATGTCCACTTTTAATGTCGATATAAACTACAATATCCAACGAATGATGCCAAGGTCATTCAGGCACATGAAAAGCAATTACGAAAACTGAGTATAGCCGTATGTCTTATTGTATATAGCTGAGATAATGGTTTGCTTATCAATTATACCGCAGTTTCGATAACAGCGATTAGATAACGTAACAATAGTCTCGACCATTAATTTCTCTTAAGTGGAATTTGTAACGTATAAAAATACATTTAATTAGCAACTAGCGAGTGACTCATCACAGCTATCATAGACATTGAGGAAAGCAAATTCATTAATATGAGAAATATATTAATAAGATAGCTCAATATTTTAAAAGAAACCATTAAAAAATTATAATCATAAAATTTGACAAGAAGCAAAGTTACACGCGAAGAAAATATCCGAACGGCGATAATGTCTAAAGATTGAAGTATTCCTCGGTGTGCTGGACTGGTTTTTACATCAGATTTTGAGTAATAGTAGAAAACAAAAGCTATATTTAAATAAAGATCGCCTCGAGTTTCTATTAAACATGTGAATTAAAATATAATCCGCCGCTAGCAGGTTATGGGTTGGATCGATAAGTGGTGTCACGGCGTGCAGCGCGCCACTACCTCTGGCACCTTGACTTTTGGAAAGGGTAGTTTAATGCTACCGGCTATTGACTATTGTATACTCGAGCTTTTTGTTGTTACAAAGGAACAATTATTTTGTGTAAATTATAAGAAGAATATTTCTGATTTACGATCATATTATTAGCTAAGTAATGATGTAATAAGCGAAGACTGTAAATTCCCAAAACAACAGTTATCTTATCGCGCGCATCGCCAGCTCAGACGGCTACACTGCGAACCACACCTGAGCAAAATGATAGGCGTATAATATATAAAAATATAAAATCTTTATTTTACATTAAATCGCTTACATATTATGTATAATAAATAATAAGTTACATTTGACGCCTATTGCCGAAGGAGATGCCCGACTGCTGGCCCTTGTTGGTGCCGTACTGCAGCGATATCACATTCTGACCGGCTTTCAACTGCTCTTCGCTGAAGTCGCGCACGTTCTTGTCGGCTTCCTTCGGCCCGAACGCGGGCAGGCCGTAGTTGCCGGCCTTCCTGCCCAGCGACTGCAGGCAGATGATGACGGAGTACAAGTTCTGCTTCTCCCACAGGTCGATGGTCTGGAAGGTCTCCTGGGGCGGCACGCCCAGCTTGACGGCGGCCTCGAGGAACGCGTTGATGTTCTCCATGCACTTGAAGGCCATCGCCGACTGGTTAACCTTCTTGACGATGCCGTCCTGGAACTTGTTGACGAGCTTGCAGAGCAGCGTTCCGTCCTTGAGCAGCTCGTACAGGCTGTCGGCGTCGCCGGCCGTGCTGAACTCCTCGCCGGTGACCTGGCGCACCCACTCGAGCGTCTCTACGGCGATGTCGTTACTGTACTTGCTGTTGATCCTCTCCTGCGCCTCGGCGTTGATGCCGGCCTTGCCTGCGCGGTACTCTGCCATCGTCTTGGGATCGTGCTGACTGCCTTGCGGACTCGCGGACACTGACGCCCGAGGCGCGCGATAAGCCGCCTCTATCGACTTGATATATTGCTTGATAGCGATTACTTATTGATATACGAGTATAACAACACGTAGGTATCCTACTTTTATTACAAGAATAAATTGATAATGAACTAATATATCGAAACTGAAATGTAATAACATTTATAGCCCGGACAGAGATAAGAATGCACAAATGCTAAGAACCCATTTGGCTATGTGTGTGTGCTATGTTTGTACTTTGTAAATAATTTTTACAAAGTACTTTTTACATATTTTTTTGTGCCCAGAATATTGAATATATTAATTTCACCAAATTAATTGCCATCTCGCTCACGGTGATACTAATTTCACACAGAAAAACCTGACCTATGTTTATGCTTCTCTTTATTCCTTTTTGTCTAAACTCCTTTCCATCTTTGGAAGGCTAGCAAACATTAGTGGAGCAATTAGTTTTGCAACTGCTCAAGAGCAGACAAACTTCCTGCTTAGTTCACATAAAATAGCTTTATTGCATCGAGCATCACAAAACCAATGGTTCTAAATGAAGTGCCAATATTGAGATCATTATGATTCACATTTACACAAAACATGATATGTTCTAGAAAAGAAATTTGAATGTGACTTATGAGTTGATAATAACTTTTCTTCAAAAAAGATTATTAATTTGATAACAATAAATATATGTATATGTTTAGTTATGCATACCTGCATGTTTATGTATGAAGTTATACCAATATAGGATAACAGATATTGACTGAGATTACTTACTTGCAAACATATTTAATATCAACTAGCTTGCTCGTAAGACTTCACAGTTCACACTGTACCCTACCCAACACTTCATAGGATTTTTAATAGTGGGGAAATCCTCATAGGATATCCATGGACCCCTGGGAAGGACCACGGGTTATGTCGGACTTCTACCGTCCAAAACCCCACTGTTTCTAATCGTACTGCCGCAGCGAGTGCGGATCCCAGGCACCTTCGCAGACTCTTCCGCGAAACACTTCATAGCCTACACCTACCATTTTTTTGCTCAAAAACTATCCTCTTACATAAAGAAATATTGTAAAAAAGAATTATGTAAATTGCTTCAGCTGTTATTGAGTTATGCACTTTTCAACACATTTTGCTATTCATTTTTATATTATAGATGGAATAGCAATGCCTTGCTTGCAACATTTTTAATTTTTTTCTTGACTTGTGTGTATTTCTGTGTGTATATGGCTTTCCATTAGTAAGATAATTGACAAAATAAGTTTAGTAGAAGTCTTTACAAACTTTGTAAATTTTATAGATGAAATTTTTGATTGTACTTAATAATTTATAAAAACTAAGAAATATTAATACAGTTTGGTTTTGATTTTGTCAATTCATGTGACTTGGTTACTAATGAAATGTTTAGAGAATGCATAATGAAGGTCAATAAATCATTAACTGTGGTTCCCAGCACTTGAAATTGAATCATAGAATTTAAGTATCCATAAAAAAAATCTAGTGTGACCTTGTGTTAGTTTGATAAATTCATTGTCTCCTTAAACAATACAATTGTAGCACAAAGTATTGCTTCAAACAAAGAGCTAGATGCTATCAAATTAGCTGATAAAATTATGCAGATATTGTTCAATTCCACTGATTACACCACATAATAATAATTATAAATAAATGCCTTTTTGTGTTTCAACACATTAAATTAGCTTGTTTTAATAAAAATATATTTGTATAATTAAGTAGGTAAAGGTATTTTTTGTGACTAGCTCAATGTTATTTTAAATGTAGATTTTACATACCTATGTTAATATACCACGGATTAACAAAAAACATTGGATGTTATTACAAGTTTATAGTAATGTAAAATAATAGCTATAATAAATAATGTAGTTCTAATTAGATTAATTGAGTATTATCTACTAAGAATTCAAATAGAAATCTCTTATTTATTTATATCTTTGCATTTTACCTGGATTAGTATCTATCATCAAAATAAAGAACCATAATGTGAGATTGAAATTATTAAAATAGAATATAATAAACACATTTCTTACATAAAAGACATCACTAACTCAGTTATTGCTAGAATAGGGGCTAGCTGAAGAAATGACGCGACACAATCACTGATAATGAAATGCCTATCTGTAAACGTAACCTTCACGCTTCTTATTCCTAAATAGTTTTTTCGTTTAAGTACCAACTGGTTTTAAACTATTCCATGTCAAGCAATTAAACATGACAACAATTACCTCGATATTTGAGTGTCTCAAAATCAGAAACCTACATTCAGTTATCTTGTAATTTTAACACGTAGTTATCGATAAACTAGTCTACCTACAGGTAAATTTTCATGTTTTCATGTAGAGAAACTTTCAAACTTTTTTAAACACGATATACTCACCAATATATCCTCTCGTTTATTATTTACAGCCACAGACCATAGAAGTTTAAACAGTAATATTCATTTTACTAATACCGCACAATAACACTCCACTTTCACTATGTTAAACTTTACGCTCACTCGCGACTAACTGTAGCCGACTGAACAGCCGAGCGGCGAAAATATTGTTGACAGTATTTTCTAATTCGTATCTTGACAAAAACTACAAACAACTGTCAAGTGTCAAGTTGACATTTTAATGTGCGTTCAGAAACTTATCTGTATTCCTATTGGACGCACCATCTTCTTGTAATTGGTCGTCACTAGTGATGTCTTTCAGTATGAAACAGTATCGATTATATCGATTATATAATTATATAGTATAGATAGACTTATTAGTTAATAGATAAATTCATAGACAAACTAGACTCTAGTGTTGTTTTTTGTGTTGTGTAATTTTAAAAGTATTACATTTTTTATATCTGAAATTCAAGAAAAAAATATTTACAATGACTTGCAATCAAATTTTTAGTATTTATTTTGATTTTTATTTAACGTCATAATAACATATTAAATCATATGATTATAGATCTCAGAGTTATTTTTGTAAACTAGATTTGAACCCTAAATCTATTTCAAATACTTGTAATCTACACATACACACATACATACCCACACATTCACACAAACAAACACATACGCATTGGTCGATTGACCTTTTTGTTTTAGTGATTATCTTATAAGCATTTTTTTTCTAAAAAGGCAATTTGAATATCTATCCCTTCTGCTCGCACACAACATCACAGGGAGTCAGGGCCCAGGAACGTCTATAAAATACCGCGGTCTCGGACTTCGGTTTCGGGACAGTTCAGGGTATGACGCTTCCTTTTGTTTTCCCATAGTTATATTTTTGATAAATGTTTGTTTATTTTCTTATGTCCAGATTACAATATTTTTTTAGTTATTTTATATAAAAATTCAAATACAGTATTAGTTTCATTTCTTTCGTTATCTTTCATCGACATCTGTCGGTACAGCTCTAAAATCATAGTACTTATGTCAACTTGTCAAGCTGTGCTTCGTTTAGAAATTAACTTTTTTTGGTTTTTAATATTATTAGACAAGAAAAATGTGTAACAAAAAAAATGTTTTTATAAAAGGTTGAATTAATTATTGCAGCTGTAAAATATTTTTTGCGTTTTTGAATCCTGTAATGGTTTCAGTAATTATTTTAAGTGGTTAAATTTTCATAATATTATCTATGTATCCTACCAATACGCCTTGGAGAAATGACCACGGGTTATGGCTGGCTTGTATAGTACGCGTCACCAATCTTTAGCGCTGAACGAAACCTACGCAGAAGTCAAAAATAAGGTATCGAGGTAACGGCGCGGCGCGCGGGGCGCGAGATGTGCGCGAGCGTTGATTGGTTGTCCCAGTCGTGTTGTCTTTCTCGCACCAATACGTCAATTACGAGCACGATTCTACCGATGCG
This sequence comes from Eurema hecabe, assembly GCA_026213755.1. Lineage (NCBI taxonomy): Eukaryota > Metazoa > Arthropoda > Insecta > Lepidoptera > Pieridae > Terias > Terias hecabe. The sequence goes on from JADANM010002527.1 coordinate 9,464,542, forward strand.
CATCTATTCTCGTCCAGCGCTAAACATAAATGACGCGTACTATTTCGCATATACGTATCAAATTTGGCTCATATATTGAGAATTGCGAGTAACATATTTTTCTAAATTACATAAGCTTATCTCGAAACAGTTATTTAGATATTAATGTCCAAAAATCTTAATTTTTATTATTGACTGATTGACAGACTGACTGACCTATAGATCAAAACTAACCCAGTTCCAGATGACCTCGAGAGTTAAAATTTGATATAAGTAATTAGATGAATACTAAGGAATAAATAAAAAACTGGCAATTTTTAAATAATTAGATTCCATTATAATCGTTTAAAAAGAGCAACTATCAGAGTTTCTTGCCGGTTCTTCTCTGTAGAAACTGCCTACCAAACCGGTGGTAAATGTTTTGTAATACCATGACGATTCAAAAGTGTTACTAACATAAATTCAAATAGGCCTTACAAATATAAATGTAAATACGCCTCACAAACGTAATTTTATAAACGCCTCACAAACGTAAATTAAAATAGGTTTCAAGAACGTAAATTTGAATAGGCCTTACAAAAGTAAATTGAAATATAATCCCACGAAAAACATTGAATGTAAAAAATGCCAAGTCTCTTGGTGCAGTCTTTCCATAGTAAAAAGTTTTCAGATCTCATAGAAGCAAAGTCCTAAGTATTCAAATTATTTTGTTTTTTTTTTTTATAATATGAAGAAGGGAGACGAGCTGGACGCACTCCTGATGGAAAGAGTAACGCCAGCCCATAGCCAATGCAGTGCTCCCCGGAACTTTGCTATAAAGCCCAACTCCGGGCATGGTGCACTACACCGACGCTCCCCACTTTGAGTCATCAGATGTTAAGACTCGTTAGCCCAGTAATTTCGCTGGCTACAGTGCCCTTCAGACCGGAGCACAGTGACATTGCATTTGTTGTTATGAATCAACATTTAGTAATTGTACCAATGGTTTTCTTTATATTATAATTATAGTGACTTGGCAATGAGCACACGAAGAAACAAATAAAAGTGAATATTTGGAGGAGTTGAAAGTTGCACACACCGCATGCGTATACTGAGTTTGTGTACTTTCGGTTCATTTACGGTAAGGTATTCTTAATTATTGTATCGGAGCATGTAGTAGCATACGAAATAATCTGATCACAGGTTTCCTCAGTAACGCTTGCACATAATTCCAGATAGCAAGCAGCTTTGATGGAAAGACTGCATCAAGAGACTTGGCATTTTTGTACATTTAATGTTTTTCATGGGATATATATATACATCTCTAACTATCAGCAGCAGCATTTTATTATAAGCATCAGCATCCCCAGGTGTACAAACTGTACACTAGGTAATGATTAGTGTGTAAAAAATGTCTTGTATTGCGAAAAGGTACAATATACATCCTCAGCGTAGCCTTAACATTTAAAGTTTGGCGCGTGTAAACAAAACATAGTGTGCGCGCTTCGCGTTTGCGCAAGCGCAGGGCGGGCGGCTCGGGGTGGTGTGGGGCGGTGCGGGGCGGGCGGCGGCGCGGCGGCGGCGCGTGCGCAGCGGCCGGCGCTCAGTACGCGCGCGCCCTCGCCATGGCTCGGTGGGTGCCGGCCCTTGTGGCCTTCCTGCTCGCTACCGCCGTCTCCGCGCGCAAGTCCGCCCCAAAGCCCCAGCAGGACCACGAGCCTCGCATCGAGGAGGTCACCGCGAAGCAGCTCGAACGACTCCTCGACGAGAAGGACTTCGTGGCGGTGTACTGGTGTAAGTTGCGCTTGGCCGGCCGCCAGCCGGCACGCTAAGCTCCGCCGCAGGGTCGCGCCCGCCCTCGCTCGCCCTCGCCCGCTCTCGCCCGCCGTGCGGCCGCCGTGTATTTTAGCGAGCGTTATGCAACGGAGACAATAAAACCCGACCCGAGCGCGCCGTCACCTAAAATGGCGGCGGGGCTCTCGGCGCCCCAAGGTCGCAGCGCCTACGCGCCTCCGCGCCTCCGCGCCGCTCGTCCGAGCGATGTGGCCCGCTGCTGGCGCCGGGAGCGCCGCGCGGCCACCGCGGCCGACGCCGCATGTGCCGCTGAAATAGATTTCATTGCGCGATATTGGCATTCCAACTATTTTCGCTTGTCGCCAACTCTCGCCTGAATCCGTCTATCTCTCGTTACTTAAAAAAATTCAGTGTGAATGTGTGTGTCAATGTTGGCACAAAGTGAATGTCACTCTGGCGTGTCCTATTTTTACTCTTTAAGCATTAGGTATATTTCAGTATATTACATCTTAACTCACTTATGACGAACTTTCAGCAAAAAGCACGCTACATAATCAAAGCAGACGTAGTTGTTAAAGTTTTATTATGACTACAGCAAAAGATCGCTCATAATTTTGCTCATACAACAGACTTCTTATTATGATCCATTAACGACATAAACATCAACAAAACATAAAAAAATAATTGCTAAACATGACAAGTTGGTAAACACGGTACAGCCCCGGGATATTTATCGTTATATTATCGAGAATCTGCAATGCGCGCGCCATGATAACGCCGGTACGGATCTCATCGCAAACGATATGTAAGATTAATAACAGTTAGCGCAATCTCCAGAACTTCTCTCATTATAACAAGAGTATTTTGATTGAAGCATTAAATTAATTGTTCCATTAATTTTCCCGAAGAGACTCGGGCGTCCAACGATTTGCCTTGTTTTTAAAAATAGCGGTTACCCAGCACATATAAACTGTTAAAGAAAAGACATAATTACGAAAATGTGTTCATACAAATTCTGGGTTTTGGAATTCATCCAAAAATGTCGTATGTTATCAATTTATTTCCGCGATTAACGAAAATCACGACACTTTGTGATGAAACTTGTATTGAGGTTATTTGACGCGTCTACATGCGTTAGACAAAGCTTGGACTGGTAACTTTTATAAGCTGCATCAGACATAAATACCAGTTGGTTTATACTTCAAAGTGGATGATTTACAAACAGAATGACGTCAAAATCGCGCGTGACGCACCACCTGGCACCTGCGGACGTTTTTGTTTGAACGCGGAATATTTTCATACCTGTTTCAATTTATTTCATTATTGTAAATGTCAATCGCAAAAAATATCTTCATCTATATCAGATTTATCACCGGTTGTTGCACCTACCATAAAGATTTCATAAGAATTTGAAATTGTGGGTACTTAAAATACTATAATAGTTTAGCATTAAAAAAATCTAAGTATTGAAAGCTCATGTCCAATTTGAGTTAATTAGATATTTAGGTAAAGTTAGTTAGTAGTAAATCTAGTTTGGTTACTATGCGTGTAATATTTTTTCTAATGTCATGCCTAACTTACAGGATGAACTGAAAGGGATACACACACGAGTTCCAACATTACAAAAGTCTTAAAAGATTGAGATTTTCATAGCCGTACCTTTAGTTGTTTCTTACTTTTTGCTGGTTTATAATTATCAAAAAAATTGGAAAATAAGTAAATTTGTCCGTTAATGTTATAATTAATAAGAATGTCCAGTAATAATAATAATACAACAGTAAACTCGTTGACGCATGTAAAAGATTGCAATACAACACTTAAACATCACAGTAAAAGCACGCGACTGGCATTAATTAATCTGTTCTCGGTCGAAACCAAAATATAAAATAAATTATAATATGTTGCCTATTAACCGTGCCACTGTTTACGCAAATATCTATTTCAGTGATTCTCCTTGGATATTCTTGAGCAAATGATTCAAATATTCCTAACTTTAAGTTCGATAATCCTACTAAAACATTGGCCGCTTTTTAAATTTCTTCTCGCTATGGAATAATGTCCGCCACCACGGACAACTTTTATATTTAGTTGGCTTAACGGTTAAGTTAATGTAATTTTTATAATAATGTCCTCGAAAACACCTTCAAAGTTCTAGAAAACTTTACAATGAACGGATCACGTGGCACGCCGTTTTAGATATTCATGAAATTAAAAAATTGTATGAATAGAAATTAAATTAAATGAAAGGCAAGTTTTTTTTTCGTGATTATAATATTACCTTCGCCTTCGATTAGCTTCTTCGACTATTCGCTAGAACCACTGTCCCGATTTTAATGTTGAGATCACAAGTTTTGTAACAACGGCGCGGGTGGTTGAGTTATCAAATGGGGTTAAAGCTTTGAAAACATTATTTTGTTGTACAGGTCAGCTAGATGGACAATAAATTTAACACGTTAAGTATAAATATGTATAATTTAATATCGCGGATTGTTTTGCTGCTGTAACTAAGCACTAAGTACGAACTGATTTAGTCATGCATCTTTATCTATTTAATTTTAATTTTCTATTCTATTCAGTAACTTGTGAAAGAGTAACAATCAACTAGTGGAAACCGTTACATTTTAAACTATAAAAGTTCCTTAACTCCCTTCAATTATAAATTTCAATTTATTTATACTTCGTTATAGTTATATAAATCTGTTAATCCGTATCCGTAGATCCATAATTCTTTTTTTTTATTCTATGAATTGGTGAGACTTCAAGACAGCCTTAAACTTATAGTTTAAAAAATGAATTATCGTTCGCGAGGCAATAATGCGATACGTAGTAGTAGTGTCGCAGGCGGATTGTATAATCCGTTGAACCGCCGCTTTGCAAAACGGGCCTGTTTTTTAAAACGGCTAGCCGTAATGTAATACAGCGGATTAAACAATCCGCCTGCGACGGTAGTATTCTAGAAAAATATTGGTACCTCAATAGTTTGAGGTTGGATAGGAAAATAATGTTTGTTTTAATTTATTAATATTAACTGAATATTTTCACAGATTTCACATAAGATTATTTGTATAAGCTTTTAAACTTTTATTAAAAAGGTTCATTTTATGTGGTGATAACTTATCATACCTACAAATAAAACTACAAAATTTATTGATTTTTTAATGTTTCATCCACAATAAGGTCAAAATTTTAAATTGGTGGAAAACATGTAATGAAGTGTAGGTATAATAAATTAAAATGGTATCATTTCAGACACTGACTATTTCCCATATGAAATGTCCTTCTATTTGAACTCCTAAAATTGTTTATAGACAGACAGAGTTACTTTCGCATATAAGTAAGGATAATATTTAGGTTTTTTAGGTAGGTAGGTAGGTTGTAGGAATTTTGTATTTGGGTAGACGGGTGTACATTCTCGAATTCCAGGGAAGAATGATTGTTTTTATTAGTATAATTTTATTGAATTATAACACTATTGTGGTAGCATATGCAGCCTTCGTGAATAAAGATACATTTGGCTTTGGCATTGACTTTGTTTTCCACCATCTGCTATACGACTTCTCCTCTGCAACTAGAATGTATAGCAAATCCAATCTAACGCTTTCAATCACAATCAATCTAGTTTACTATTCGCGAACTTTTAGCCGTTAACGTGAATCATAAAAACCTATGCGGGTTTATTATAGCTGTATAAACGTTTTTATATCTTTAGTTAATTCGAGTTGGACAGATCGTTAAAAAGAAGTGTTTTGTTTAAAGCAGTGTCGGTGGGCTGGAAGAGTCACTTATAATAAACCTCGTAATGTCTAAAATTATCCAGCTAATCCTATTACTATTATAAAGGCGAAAGTTTGTAAGTATGGATGTATGGATGTATGGATGTATGGATGTATGGATGTTTGTTACTCTTTCACGTAAAAACTACTGAGTCGATTTGAATGAAACTTTACCACAATATAGCTTATACATCAGAATAACACATAGGCTACAATTTTTGAGGATTGTAAGGGAGGAAAGGGAGGGTCACAGTTTATATGAAAGTCCACGCGAACGGAGTCGCGGGCAATAGCTAGTATTATATATGCGAAAATTTGTGAGGCGTCTATACACATGTTTCTTTCGTTCTTAATTCTTTCAGGTCAAAACTATTTAGTGAATTTGGCCGATAGTTGGCATGTAGATATATTGGTTTCTGGATTAGCACATTGGATGCTCTTTATCTCTTTCGATGCTCTTTATCGCCTCGGGAACAGAACCTACGTGGGCAAAACCATGGGGTACGCCTAGTTCACAAATATATTCATTGGTTCATCAATATTTATGTGCGTATGTATGTATCATTATTTGTCATTGTCATGAAAAAAGTACCGGATGGATTTGTCGGCAATTTGGAACTAATGTAGATCGCAACTTGGATCAACATTCTACGCACTAGTCTGGTCTATACGAACATACAGTTATTTCGAGACGGCAAACTCGTCAAACAAATATAAAAACAACAACATTTAGATATATGTTTATTGCAGTCACTATTTAATTATTTAGTTAACGCAGTTATGTTTTTATGTTTGAATATATCTAGTATCTTCTAGTAGTAGTATATATGAATTAAGAAAAATGTAGTTAAAACATTCAAACGTTGTGCATAAAGCGGAATAATGCTATAATTGAAAAACTAGGTTTCAAATATGTTTAGTGGCCAGTCCAGACGAGCCATCACAATAAATAGTCACTACAACATAATCCTTTATAAGAAAAAGACCTTGTCTTTCCTTCCTACATAATAGGTACTATCTCAACTAATTCCGTTCAGTAGTTTTTCTCAGTTTCAAAATTGACATACAAAATATGTAAATAGCACCATACTTCTAGCATTTATATTATTTTATAAAAATAGTAATTAAAGTAGCCCTATTAGTTTCAATAAATAAATTTGAAAAGCTTACTGCGCAGTTTACACTAGCCTACCGTATTCTTTTGATTATCTCAACAATGCTGACTGGAACTGAACGCGAGCTGAACTAGGAATGCGCCTACAGTCTACAGTCTACACGAGCGAGCTCTGAGCGAGTGTTTCGCCATTAATCTTAACGGCTATTTGCTATTTCTCCTTTTGCTAGTTTATGAGTTTATTTTGCGTCGAGCTGTAACCGCGCGGGGTTTCTGTACCGCTATCATTAGGTACTATAACCGAGTAATTGCAAGCTTTTATATTTACGCAAAGCAATGCCTTAGTATTTTTAACTTGGGCGAATTCTAGTTTCTTCTTTAAATTCATGCTTGTTAACAGGAAAATTCATTTTTCTGGATCTACGCAGCAACGAAATGTTGATTAGTCACCTCAACTGGCTAAATTTTCTTTAAAATAATAAATAAATAAATATTCTCAGGACATTTATACACAGCGCCATCTAGTTCCAAGCTAAGCCGAAGCTTGTGTTATGGCAACTACAACATACTTTTCTTTTGTAAATACATACATACAATACATAGCAACACCTATGAAAATGTAACATATCTATGAAATTTTCTTTTAATATTAATACAAAGGTTTTAACACACAAGGGATAAAAATAATGTTCTTGAATTTCATTTAACTGAAATAAAATAACGTTCTTAACAATGTAGTAAAATGTATCTCCGCAGATCAATGCCGTCTTAAAATAGTTAGAACGACCCATTACCCCATCGCGCGATAAGAGATCTCGTAATGGTATTTAGAACTAGCATTTTAATTTTATGTTACCTATGTATAACGTTATGCCAGTGTTTTTAAATAAAGTATCATAAGTGGTCTATTGAATGTGTCTGCTACAAATAGGTTGTTCGACCATGAAGGTCTTTACCTTCAGCGTGGCGACAAGAATTGTGATATACATCACACATCCGAACCCATAAATGGAACCACACTAGCATGCTTATCAGGAATTAAAAGCAATCTCAATAATATATCATAAAATTACTCAATAAAAAAAATCAGCCCGTTAGAATATAAATCATTTACAAAATAAATAAACAACTTCCATAATATGTGTTTCGCAAGACGTATTGTAAAGATTTCATCTGTCTCTCCTCAGATGCAAGAAGCTGTGTCACGTGTGACAAGGTGCTCGACGAGCTAGAAAAAATAGACGATGACACGGACACATTTGGCGTCGACTTCGTGAAGATCAATGATAAGAGGCTCGCCAAGCAGCATGGTATCACGAAATTCCCCGCCCTCACGTACTTCCGTGAGAAGGAACCGATCATTTACGAAGGTACGCTAACATTCTCGATCCCCCCTTGCAGTAGCCATCTGTTCTCATCCAAAATAAAACTAGCAATTACCTAGAATAAATAAGATTACCCAAAATGTAATTCAAACTAACGATAAACAAACAAAAATAGCAAAGTTGTGCAGACGTTCAAGTTTTTGGTGAAGAGTCTCCACATTCGTTTTCGAGACACAACGAGACAATCGATTTAAATGACATTGACACGCTGTACTCGAATATGTAGGAGATACATGAGAAGATGTGTCTGTGAGCTTGATGGTTTTGGCAACCGATCAGATTTAATTAATAAAACAGTCCAGTCAGATTGACTGTAACTATGACTCAAAATAACAAATGAACTCGTAATTAATGATGTAAACTGCTGTTTTAACTACTATCTGCTAACTAATGGGAAAGAGCTGATAAGTAGTACTAGATATTAGCTAACAAAATATATGGAAATATACAGACTGTTTTTTACTGTACTCAAATAACATTGTAGGAGATCTCATGGACGAAGAAGGTGTCCTGGATTTCCTGACGAGCTTAGAAGCAATGGACCTTCCAGACAGGATAGAGGAGGTGAACCAGAAGATCCTCGGGAAAATAGTCGAGGACACGGAATACGTAGCTGTTCTCTTTTGTACGTACCTCTATGTTTTGATGTGGGTTTTGTCAGAAAATTTAATGAGCTAATGTAAAAATTAAGCATTTTCTTTACTAACACATGTATTACTATAAATTTCTGTGAAAGTAGCAAAGTAGTTAACTACTATTTCGCCTTCATTCAAAACGTACATCATTATATGTAATTGTAAAAAGGATAGTACATTGTGCGGTGTGTTTGACAGTGTTTTTGACGTAGGTCCTGATCACAAAAATTGCGGGCCGTTGAACAGTAAGTAAGGAATCCGCCGGCGGCATGCCTCGAGTATTGACGTTGTGGCTGTTATATTTGGCTTTGTAGATTAGTTTTATTTTATATCGATCGTGCTTTCCGCTTGCAATGCGGTGCGGTGGGCACTTCTGGAATATTTTATACATAAGTCATGTTAGTTGTTATATGGCCGATTTTCGATTAATCTAGTTAATATTGGCTGCCAGAAGATAAATCTCTTCAGAAAATCTTGCAATGGATATCTACAAGATATTGTAAATTATATTTTATTTAATCGGTTTTCATCTGAAATTTGAGTCTTGATTCACAACTTAGTTTAATCCCTCACCGTCTCATACATTAGGTATTAGAGATTAAAACCAAAAGTAGTTTGCTTGATTGGAGAGAACGGCGAGCTATTTCGGCTGTTCTATTTGCGTCCCACTAGCAGGCTGGGATTGACGGACCGACCTGTCATGACTACGCACAGCCAACTGTCATAGCTTCCCCGAACCATTCAGCATAACCGCCACACGATAGCTCTAAGCGACCATTAATTATAGACTGGCGTGATGACCTTGACCCAAATACCTTGAAGTTTTCCACTTATATAATATTACGGCATATATTACGTGTGAACGATGTAGCACACTGAGTTTTTACAATAAGTAGTAAGCGATGTTTTAATAGACTTTGCACAGGTGTTTGTGGGTAGTACACGTTTTATTGATCCCTGAATGATATTTATAAGTTACTTTACAGGGCTGTTCCCGTTAAGGTTAAATAAATTTCCTGTTAAAACTCTCGTGAGACTCCTCCACCTTAGATGATTAGAGCGAGCGTCCACACGTCCATCTCTCTTAAGAGCAGCACTCTCACCACCACTTGCACGACACAACGCTTTACAGCACACAAATATTAACTCGACCTTAACACACAACTACCTCAGCGACCGCTTAACTGCACTGCTTCGAGTCCTTCACGAGGCATGACATAGAGTCGACTATATCTAAGTCGACCGGGCTTACTCACACTGCGTTACCGTATTGCAGATAAGCCGGAATGTAAGAAGTGTGCGAAGGCATTACAGGAATTGGAAAACATTGACGATGAGGCCGACCAGCTCGGCATCGGCTTCGTGAAGATCCACGACGAGGAGCTGGCCGAAGAGTACAGCCTTGGCGAGCTGCCAAGACTGGTGTACTACAGGCACCAAATACCTATCATCTATGAAAGTTGGTGACTCATTTTGATGACGTTTTTATTTCATATGTGAATGATATTGACTTGTAGTTTATTTTTAATTATTTATACTATACTGATCTATCTCCTTAGAATACATATAAAGTAAAGTTTGATAAATAAATTAATATGAAATAATTTTAACGTAATTTGTTTTTTAATGTTATAGGTGAACTAAGCAGAGAAGAGGATGTACTGGAATGGCTCATTGCTAATAAATCGACTGGGGACGAAGAGGACGTTATCGAGGACGTCACGGCCAAAACACTGAACACACTTATAGGAAACGTCGACAACCTTGTGGTACTTTTCTGTACGTAAACACACGTAGAAAACCACATAGAACAACAACAGATGTATTTTATTTTTTATTTTATTCGTATGTGATGTGTTTTAGATGATCATGGTGACGATGAGTCAATGACCGTTTTAGAAGAATTAGAGAAAATAGATGACGACTGTGATCGTCACGGAATCCAGTTTGTTAAAATAGACGATAAGAAAGCGGCTAAGGAGTTCGGCATCGATGATGTTCCTTCGATAGTCTACTTCGAAAAACAAATCCCCAATGTTTACGATGGTTCGTATTTACTGAGTTTTTTTTAAGTTGATTTATAATTTGACAATTGTAATATAAAATATATTTTACAGGTGATCTTGAGAATGAAGAAGAAATGCTGGAATGGTTAGTTGGACAATTGGAAAAAGATGAAATTGAAGACGTAACGGATGAAATGTTAGATCGACTTATTAAGGACGGCAAGACGGTTGCTGTTTTATTTTGTAAGTTTGAGTTTAGTACCTAGACGACCTAGTAGACCTTTTTGTGTATGCTTTTTAAAATAGGATACATACCTTGGGGCTTATTAATTTTTCAGATGATAACAATGACCGTAAGTCTCAGAAAGTACTCAATGAACTCGAGAACATAGATGATGAATGCGATCAACTTGGAATTGCTTTTGTCAAAATTGATAACGATGAAGAAGCTAAAGAATATGGAATTGAGAAAGTACCAACTCTGCTGTATTTCGAGAAAGGCATACCAACATACTACGAAGGTAATTTGGAGGAAGAAGAAAAGGTTTTATCCTGGTTGAAGCACCAAACCGAAAGCGATGAAATTGAAGACATAACAGATGAAATGCTTGATTTAATTATTGAGAAAATGCCATATGTCGCTGTGTTATTCTGTAAGTACCTTATAAAGAAAGTTTTACCGAAGTATACTTTAGGATTTCTTTAACGTTCCTATTCTATATTTTAGACGACAAAGACCAAAAGAAAAGTCAGAAAATTTTGGCTGAACTGGAAAACATTGATGATGAATGTGATCAAAATGACATAGCGTTTGTGAAAATTGATGACGACAATGAAGCCAAAGAATACGGCATCGAAACAATCCCTACTATGGTGTTCTTTGAAAAGGGTATTCCACATGTTTATGAAGGTGATTTGATGAAGGAAGACGAGCTTTTGGGCTGGTTGATTCATCAAAAACGACACAGCGAGATTCCCGAAATTACAGATGAAATGATGGATAAACTCGTGGAGAATACTCAATTTTTAGCAGTCATATTTTGTGAGTATTCAATATTTGCTACTTTTATATTAGAAACCGGCAATTGGTTAGTGCTGGTCATTGACCATAATTCGCATAAAAATTGATTCTTACACTTGCAAATTTGTTAGTTAATCCTGTACTTAATTTAGAATTATATTTTCATAGACGATAAAGAAGATAAACAAGATATAAGAATATTGAATGAACTCGAGAACATTGATGACGAACTTGAAAAGGAAGGCATCGTCATTGTGAGAATAGATAACGATCAGGAAGCTAAAGAATATGGTATCGACCATCTGCCTACTCTAGTGTACTTTGAAGATAATATTCCGGCAATTTATGAAGGAGACCTTATGAATGAAGATGAAGTCTTAGCGTGGTTAATTGAACAGAAAAACAGTGCCACAATCGAAGAAGTCACAGATGAAATCTTAACAGACCTAATCGAGGAACACGAATACGTCGTCGTCTATTTCAGTAAATAATAAATTATAATTTTTGTCAAATATTTAGAAAATCTATGTAAATGAATACATGATTTTTTTACAGGTGGTAGTTGTGAAGAGGGTGAAGAATGCGACAATATCTTAGAGGAGTTGGAAAATATTGATGATGAGTTGGATGAAACCGGAATTATATTTGTTACAACAGAAGACATGTCCCTTGCAAAGAAATATGGAATCAAAACCTTCCCTGCTCTTGTGTTTTTCAGAAACAAGGAACCGCTTATTTACAAAGGTAAATATTATCTCAAGTTGTTTTCGTGCATTTAAACATATTTAGCCGTCAACTTAGCCACGTTCATCTAAGACTGTTCATCGAAAATATTTTTAATACATATTGTTTATAATTTATTTTAGGTGATATTGAAGACGAAGATGAAGTTTTAGCATGGCTAACTGATGAGGATACTTTAGAAATTCCTGGAAAAATTGAAGAAGTCAATTCCAAAATGTTAGAGAAAATTCTTGAAGAAAATGATCACGTAGTAGTATTTTTTTGTAAGTACATAACGTGCTATTTTTATTAATGTAATATAAATGTTTGTAGTTAGTTACACCTTATTTAAATCATATTTATGGTTTTGTTAAAGATAGCGAAGGAGATAAGAAATCACAAAAAATATTAAGTGAGCTTGAAAACATTGATGACGAATGCGAAGAAGAAAATATTGATTTTATTAAAACGTCAGATGAAGGCGTTGAAAAGGAATATGATCTGCCCGGACTCCCGGCTTTAGCTTTCTACAGGCATAAGTTCAGAACAATTTATGAGGGTGACTTAATGCATGAAGAAGCCATTCTGAAATGGGTTTTAGATTTACAACACTCCCAGCCGGAAGTCATCGAGAATGTTGATCGAAAAACTTTGAAAGATCTCATCAATGACGTTGAGCATCTTGCCGTATTTTTCTGTACGTATTTAAAGTTGTATTATATGAATAATGTCTTTAGTTGTACACTTTTTAGCAAATCAATATTTTGTTTTATAAATAATATAACTAAGAATATTCTTATTATCTTAAATAACGTTTTCAATTCTAAAAATAGACATTTCATTAAAATTTACATTCTATTTAGCAATGAAAGAACAGAAATATAATAGACTTCAATTTTAGATAATGACGACTGTGATAGTTGCGACGAGATATTGGAAGAACTGGAAACAATAGACGATGACACAGATAAACACGGAATTCAGTTTGTGAAGTCAAAGGACTCCAAACTTGCATCCGATATCGGTATCTTTAGTTTTCCAGCTTTAGTCTATTACGAGACGGGAGTTCCTATCATGTACGATGGTAAGTCTAATTTGAACATTTCAATAGGCTAATGGAGGTGACAATTATTCTATACAATTTTAATTGATAATTGTGCTGTTTTGTAACCGGTACTTGACAAATTTTAAGATCCTTATCTGTTTATAGGTGACTTAAAGAACGAAAATAAGGTTCTCCAGTGGCTTATTGACCAAAAAAGTAAGAATCCACATCCATTGCAATAAAATTTATGTAACGTAATACTTGATAATTGTTAAGACTTTTTATATAAGCAATAATACAAAGTAAATGTTATATGCATGACATCATTCCAGAAATATTATGTTTTAAAACTCTATTTTACTGTACGCCTTAAAGCTGGATGTTTGAGCTGCGTCATTTTGCATGATAGTTACTAATGCCTGCAGGTGAGGATATCCACCGATAAACAAATAAAGCTAATCGTTGCAAAGACCAATGCAGATGATAAAAAATAACTGGGTCTTAAAGAGGCATTAGCCAAAGTCACATACCGTATACGGCCAACAATGGAAACTCTGAAGGTGGTTTTTCCAGGAGCTGCTTCACGCAAAAACCCACAGCGCAGCAAGAACGCAAATCCACGGAGAAATAATAAATATGACGATGACGATGATGACGGTGATGACGATGATGACGATAGTAATAGCAAAACTAAAAAAAGCAAAATCAACTTAAAGCAAGTTAGCAGTATAGGGAAAAATATTAAAGTTATTAATTTAAAATCTAGAACGACAGGCCAAAAGACAATTAATGTAAAATTAAAAAAAGGTAATTCAGATGACGATGACGATGACGATGACGATGACGATGACGATGAAGACGAAGACGATGACGATGACGATGACGATGACGATGACGATGACGATGACGATGACGA
>JADANM010002527.1:9478921-9500861 GCA_026213755.1 Eurema hecabe
GACGATGACGATGACGATGACGATGACGATGACGATGACGATGACGACGACGACGACGACGACGACGACGACGACGACGACGATGACGACGACGATGACGATGACGATAATGTTGATGATGATGACAATGGTGTTGACAATGATGATGACGACGATGATGACGATGAAGATGATGACGATGATGATGATGATGGTAATGACGATGAAGATGATGAGCTGGAAGAAAGTTTTAAAAACGTTCATAAGCTTAGCTCTATAGCACGTCGTCGCTTCCAAGCCGATGATGACGACGATGATGATGAGAATAATGATAAAAGCATAAAAAGCGGGTTCGCAGGTAAATGATTAGCGATAAATAGTAGACGGTAGCCTGCACGGAAGCACAGATGTACCCCAGTTAGACATCTGCATGGTCGACCAGAGCCCGCATGGGTCCATTGCACCACCAGCTGTTGCCTGCAGTCATTCGCGAACGCTTAGCAATCTCAAACTTCTTAAACTCTTGTTATTACTAACATAACATATACAAGCGCGCACTCTTGAAGCGCGTGGTTTATTTTAAACATGCACAATATTAACGCAAGTAACTATTCTATTCAATTAATGTATACCGGGTGTAAACAATGATTTTTACTGACTGCAGGCGATCGCTGTTTCTACATTGGATTGGGGGCGAAACCGGCCGTTCCAAAAATGACTTACGAACCATACCAGTGCTGTCCCACTAAAGTCCAAAGCCCGACGAAAGTGGCCAAGGCGACCCCGACCAAAGTTCCGGCGAAGAAGTTGGGGAAGGACAAACAAATAGTGCCGGACAAACCCACTAAAGGGAGGAACAAAGCTCTCGCGAAGTCGGACAAGGCGGGCAAAGGAAAAAAAGGTTTATTCGACTCTGAAAACATTTGGTGGTGGTAAAGAAATAAGTAATGTAGTGCTAGCAGTGATATCGTTTCATAATCCTGTTGTTAAAGCGCGTGCGCGAATCAAAGGACACGGACGTGTTTTAAATGCTCACCAGAATTGACTTCAATAACTTAGTTGCCCGTTATAGTCTAACGCTGCATCGAATCCTCGCTACATTAACACGGCGCTCACTCGGCGCCCACTCGGCTCCTCAGTAACCGCGTGTCCCTTGGTCCCTGCAAGCACTTGCGGCTGTCTACTGTATTCATTGCTGCACTTTGACCTTTTCATAGGCTGCGTCATGTTCGACATTCTAACCCCACGGCTTTGACGGCAGACCTCAGACCTGTCATTTTAAAGCTTTCGTTATTCCGTGGTTACTCGCTGTTGAGCCACAATACTCTTGAATATTGGGATATTTAGAAACTTTGTAAGTTGATGTATAAATCGTTATATTGATTGTAAATTTTATTCCAATATTAGAAAATAACGACGCGACCGCGACGGTGTGATCTACACAGAGAGCATTTTTACTTCTCTTACTTTGCCACCTTGAAAGACTTATCGATTTAAGGATTTCATGCTCATAATATATAGTTTTCTAGTTTTTCATAAAATCTCATTATATACATGACTTTTAATACTTACTTTTTATATCATATATATGGTAGTCTTAAATGTAATATCTAAGTTAAAGCATTGTTAGGTTTTAAAAAATTTGCCAAAATGTCAATTATGATCATCAATATTATAAATATTCGTAAACAATAAACTAATAATAACAGCTGTTAGTGAGTCGATTTATTTATCTGCTTAGAAATTGCTAACGTCGAATAACTATCGTATTTGCTACTACGCATAGCTAAAGCAGAGTCCGCCCGCGCCTGCGCCGGCGCCGGCCCGCTCATAATGTTATAGTTATAACTCTAGTGTTTGTTCGACATTGCGCATGAATGTTATTTATTTATTCGTTATGTGGAATATGTTGATACGGCGCTGGTACAATATTTTGTTAAATAAATACATTTACTTAATGACTATATTTTATTAAACCGCATAAACACTCGAATGATGTCAGCATGCTAAGCGATAGTTGTCCACGCATGTCGTTCATTGGATATTCAATGGTGAGTTTTTAAAATATACAAAAATGGATGTGGTTTCTTGCTTCAAATTTGATTCTCAGGATTTTCAGTATTGAACTAACTTCAAATATTTTAGGAAATCTATTCGATGAAATGGAGGTACTGGACTGGATGGTGAAACAGAAGGAGGACGAGAGCATAGAGGAGATCGACAGAGACACATTATTTAAGTACATTGAGACAAAGGAATTCTTAGCTGTTATTTTTTGTGAGTATGCTAAAAGTAAAAAAACGTACTGTACACTATTATTTTAATACTAAAATTTTAGTAACATGCCTATGTAATATTTCACCACATCACATTTCAATCAATTATTTTACAGATAAAGAGGAAGATCCAGGAAGTCCACGAATTCTCCGACATGTGGAGTTGATAGACGACGAGGCGTCAGAATATGGCATCAAGATTGCCAAGTGCAGCGACCGCCTCATGGCCAAGAAGTATGGGTTCCGGAACCCGCCCGGCATCACCTACTTCAGAAAGACAAAATATATTAACTACGACGGCGACATGGACGACGAGGAGGAGATCCTCGACTGGTTGACCAATCCGGAAAATATGGAGCTGACAGACCACATAGAGAAAGTCAACAAAAAAATGTTCCAGAAAATTCGACAGACTTCGGATTACGTGGCAGTTTTCTTTTGTGAGTGATTCGTTAAATGTACTGTTGTTTTACCAAGCCAATATGCCCTCAAATTTTGTATTTCTAATACATTTTCCATAACTTGTTTCGAAATATCAAGAGCCTGTGACATTAAAGCATATTGTAACTGAATTAATATTAGTTGGAATTGCATATATTACATGTTTTAGACAGTAATGACTGCAAACAGTGTCCCCGAGTGCTGGCGGAGATTGAGCACATAGATGACGATGCGGACGGCGCCGGCATCAACTTCGTCAAGATCGACGACCGCCAGATGGCCAAAGACTACGGGGTGTTCGCGCTGCCGGCCGTTCTGTTCTTCAAGATGGGCTCCAAGGATCCCGTCATTTACGCTGGTAAATCCTTCACTAGTCTAGTTAATTAGTCGGTTCAACTTTTATGTCAAATGATTTGTAACGTAATAAAAATGTTTTAGGGGATTTGTATGATGAACATCAGTTACTCAGTTGGCTACTAGTACAGAAAAACCCAGCTGGTGATGTGATAGAGGCACTCGAGGGACAGGAACTTTTAGACCTTATTGAAGATTCGTCTTCTCTAGCTGTATACTTTTGTAAGTACATTATGGTACATCCTGCACGGTACAATTGAGTTGAACTTAAAATTAACTATTATGTTAAATGATAAATATTAATATTATTATAATTGTAAAAATATTAAAAATTTCAAACAAATTAATTGAAAAAACGTTAGTAGATAGTAGTAGTATAGATGTTCTTTTATAATAATGACTTAACATTTACTTTTCAATAGGGAACAAAACTTTATGTGAGCTATGCAATGCAAAAGCAAACCCAAAGCCAACGAAAAAAGGCAAAGATCGTCAAGAAGACGTATTACAGGAAATAGAGGGTACTCTACATAGTTATACAGAATGATAATATATACCGATGTAGATTTGGAACAATATTTATCCCTGATCCTGTCTGCATCGAGCATGTGGCATGTTCTCTCATGCACAAAACCTACTGTCATGAAGCGATCACAATTTCGTCCAACTTTGTACCCCGTCCTAGAACATATGTACACCCATATTTTATGTAGATAGTATCTTTGTCTCACCCGTACCTTGACCGAACGTTACATATTTTATAGTGTGTCGTATTTTACGATATATATCCCACATCGATAATTACATTTTGACAGTAATGCTTATTTTTATAGATTCATTGGATTGTGAGCAATGCGCTGGTATTTTGGAAGAGTTGGAAAATATCGACGACGATTGTGACAGGCATGGCATCAAATTTGTCAAAACACAAGATTACTCCATTGCTGAATCGTTTGGTGCTACTGATTTTCCAGTTATGGTTTATTTTGAGAACAATATACCTAATGTATACGAAGGTTCCTTAGCTGAGGAAGAGGAGGTACTACAATGGTTGATTACACAGAAAACTGAAGACCGCATTGAACTAATTACGAGGGTCATGCTTGAAAAGATGGTAGACGAGACACAGTATTTAGCTGTATACTTCTGTAAGTACAACGCGTATCTTGTATTAAACGATACTATACATTTTCTATACACTGCAGTTCGTAAGTCAAGAATTTATATTTCTACAGATAAACTCAACTGCCACATCTGCGATCATATTCTTGAAGAATTGGAGAAAATAGATGACGAATGTGACGTTTACGGAATTCATATGGTAAAAATTCAGGATCCTCAACTCGCTAAAAGATACTCTATAAAAACTTTCCCTGCAATGGTGTACTTCAGGTATTTTTTAAATATTATTATTCAATGTAAAGATAAAGGGACGTATGGACAGGCTATAAAGCTGGCGTATTTTGCAGGAATGGTAATCCACTGTTATTCGAAGGCGATTTACAAAATGAAGAGTCGATACTTGAGTGGCTCATTGACGACGACAACCGGGAGCTGGCCGACGAGATAGAGTCCGTCAACGACCGCATGCTGGAGCGACTGCTGTTCGAGTCGCATCTGTTGGCTGTTTTCTTCTGTAACTGAACTTATTTCTTAGTTTATTCAGGACCTAACGTCTCACTCGTCGAATTTATTCTGACATAGAATATCTTATGATAATTTAAAGTTATTTATTTGCTACAATGGTTTACCTTAAAAATGTTGTAGATGACGATGAAGATTGTCCAGAATGTCAAGAAATCCTGGAAGCGTTGGAACAAATTGACGGCGAGGTGGACCAATATGGAATTGACTTTGTTAAGATCGCGAGCGCAGAAGCGGCTGCGCAATATAACATAGTTAACATTCCATCTTTGGTGTACTTCCGAAAGCAAGTGCCCATGTTCTACGACGGCGACCTCCACCAGGTGGACAGAGTCCTCCAGTGGCTGACGTCTCAAGAAGTTTTTGAAATTAAAAACGAAATTGAGGAAGTTAACCGGAAAATGCTGGACAAACTCTTAGAGGAAAATGAGTTTTTGGCAGTTTACTTTTGTAAGTTGCATTCGGTATTCTTTATGAAAAACTGATTTCTTTTAAATTGAATGGCAGTATGAAATTGCATTGTTGTATTTTAAGACGAAAATTCTGCGGAGAGTCGCATCGTGTTGGACAAGCTTGAGAACATCGACAGCGAGACCGACAACCTGGACATCACGTTCGTGAAGATGCACGACCCGCGCTACGCGCGCAAGTGGGGCGTCACGCGCCTGCCCGCCATCGTCTACTTCCGGAAACGGTTCCCCAGCATATATAGAGGTATGTACAGTCAAAATTAAACCTGTAGCAGAGAATAGTGCAGTACTAGAGCTAATTGAAAAATTCATGTATTGGATTAAATTAAATTTCCAATTACATATATTTTGCCTTTGTCAGTGACTTTGCCCTACTTGTGCCCTACCATGAATGTGTGTCACGGTTACTTAAACTGAAACCGTTTCAGGTGACGTAATGGACGAAATCGAAGTTCTAGAATGGCTCCGCAAGAACCGGTTCAGACAGCCGGAGCTCAACATCTTCATGTACGCGCTGATCGCGCTGTCGATAGCCTTCGTCATGTACACCGCCTTCCTGCTGCAGTGCTTCAAGCCCGCGCCCGGCTCGGCCGCGCAGCACCCCAAGCAGGCGTGATCGAGACGAGTTCTGGCTTTACCAATATACTGTCTAGTTCAACACCGAATATTGAATCATCGTAACATTATCGGACTGTTACACTTTTATTCTGTCGCATGCAATTCTGTTTATGACGTGTGCTAATAAAAACACTGCCAACGAGTTTCCTACATACACTAAATTTTGACTGACATTTAAAATAACAAGTTATTATGAAAGACGTTTTAGCAGTTAATATATTGAGATATTAGCAGTGTACATTGTTTGGTACATACAAATTATTCAATTCCTTGGGGAAAAATGCCGGGAAGAAATAATGTTGAGATAACTTGGGATATTTAATGAACCACTATTTTACTATCCACAGGATAGCTAGTTAAAGTTCTGTCTAGTTTTCCCCTTATGTGTTACTGGCACAAGGCGTCAACAGTCGCGCTACCTACGGTCGCGTTGTATTTCAAATATGTTGGTTGATGTTAGCGTTTGTTACTTATTACATTTATTATTATTTAGATTGTAAAATTTTATTGTATGTTGTTTCCGTTAAATTATAAAACGTTTTTCTATTGTTTTAATTATATAGGCGATTTCATTCATTGTTATGACGCCTACCAAAGACAACTAGCAATTTTTTTTTCCTAAGTTTAGATTCTATTTTCAAATCTATTTGTCTATTCTTTTAGACGTATCTCGTGGGCGGGACCTTAGATAGAACGCCCGCATCTTGCTTCGTTATCACAGATTATACAATAGTCGTAATCAGTAACTCTATGAAATTGTCTATGGTTGTAGGATAACAAAGCATCATGCCCACCTATTTTCTATCATTCCCGCTCTTTTTTATTCTCTTTACGGTCCTTTGATTTTCAGATTGCAAAAACTGTTTTAATCATTTTGACGTGGCTATAATAATATGCATGCCGTTTGTATTGTGTGCATCGATTTGAAAATTGTGGTTTTTCAAGCTGCAAATTAAAGGTTAAATCGTGAATCGTTTCCATTAAGTTTTTTCTTTAATGAAGACGTACAACTCTATAACTGGACGATGTTTCGATTTCTATATATTAAATTAAGTACTTACCCCCGTTATTTTTTGGGTGTTTGCGAGTATGCTCAATCGAATTCGCAAAAATCTGTAAGTGTTGTATATAAGTGTAAATAATGAAAATTGTAAGAATAAAAATAGTAAAATACGGTGCTTTTTCTTTTGTTTAAATCCCATTCGTTCAATTAACTACCAAACAGACAGTTCATCCCCTGTTGGTCGTACCGAAACATTGAAACAGAAAAACAAATAGAATTTCATAACAATTTTAATAACCAATCTAAACAATCTATGTTACATGTAAGCTGCAATGTTCTTGCAATAACGACTGAAAATCAGACATTAATTATCTGTAGCTCATACAATTTCAAAGGAACTTGGGTAACTTTAAATAAATCTTGAGCAATTATTTCGAATATCTTTCACATTGACTTCATACATATATGAAAATCGAAATCAAAATATGGCTTGGCGACAGAAATATAAATATCCATAAGATTAAGTGGAATACCTAAGTTTTATATGATAACAAACGTCTTGAAAGTGGCGTTCTTGTCTATTGAATGATACATTTTAATACTGAGACGCCGCTTCTCCATCATTAAGAGGTATTATTTGTACTCTTCGTTATTTAAATCAACTCAATACCTAAGTTTAATTAGACGCTAAATTAAAAATTGTACACAATGTAATAACAGATATAATTTATTTATTTATTATAATATTTCGAGTTTCATCAAAATAATTTGTATAATAATAAAATATAATAAGCTGATTGACAAAATAGTGCAATCTATTTTAGACTATAAATTTAATCATATCATTATTTTAATGATAGATCAAAAAGTTTTTGAGCAATATCGTAATGGCAAGTGACGTAATAAGACGCGTGAACTACTGTCATTTGTCAATCTAGAAGAAAGCTGACAAAATTTGCTGACAAAAACTGAAACAGCTGACAGTTCTCACATAACTATGTGGATAAATTATTAAATTATAAATATTGATCTTTGAATACATTAAAATTAAAACATTACCTATCTTACTTAGTAAAGGATGCCTTTGCCGGGATTTATTTATTTAGTATTTTATTATACATACTTATAAATATAATTGACACTTTTGCCTTATCTGTCAAATAAAACTGACGTATAACCATGACATATACAAACGTCATGTAACACACAATTAAACTAAGTATAGGTCGCATCATTTATGTTTAGCGCTGGACGAGAATAGCTGCACATCGGTAGAACCGTGCCGTAATTGACGTATTGGTGCTCAAAGACAACACGACTGGGACAACCAATCAACGGTCGCGCACCCGACGTTCACGCGCCCCGCGCGCCGCGCCGTTACCTCGATACCTTATTTTTAACTTCTGCGCAGGTTTCGTTCAGCGCTATAGATTCGTGACGCGACCTATAATAGGGTTGATGTTTGGCTGTGATAATGAAATCACATGTTGCTAATTGCCACAGCCAAATATCGATTATCGACCCTCAAACTTGTATTGTCTATACTCAACTAGACATTGGCGAAATTGTGGTAACGCAGCACCGCCATTAATCCAAGAAGAAGAAGAAGAACTAAGTAATGACTAAGTTAATGTTTTCGTGATTCTTTAGGTACTTGTGTTTTTCAGTCTCGAACAGGTGCACGAGTCGTTTGGTGAACTCGGCGTGCAGCGCGTCCACCTCTTCTTCAGTAGGGTCCAAATTCCTGACTACATCTATCGGCTCACCCACTGGAATACATAAAAGTCGAAAGTCAAGTCAAAAATATTCAACTAGGCTACATATACTAACACTTTTGAATCGTCAAGGTATTACAAAACATTACTTCCGGTTCGGAGGGCAGTTTCTACAGAGAAGAACCGACAAGGGACTCTAATAGTTGCTCTCAAAAGTTAATTTAGTAAATATTAAAAAAAAACACAAGTTTATACATAATATGTATATAGATGTAAAAGCCTTGACTTTGAAAATTTGGAAACAGCATAAAAAATTGAATTGTACAGTTTTTATTTTATTTTACAGATCCGAAACGTGTCCTATTATTAATGTACTGCAGTAATGTACCGTACCATAGTGATGTATTATTTATATGTATACCTGCGTAATAAGAATCAATTCAAAACTACGTTTTTTTTTAAATTTAGCGAGTATTTACGAAAACTGTTTTTGATAAAAATGTGTATTTAAAAATCGTGTTCTAGGATAAATCGAAAATTTTTTAAACCTATCAATGACATCGATAAATACGCATTATTGCATAAAAATGTAAGTTTGATAAACGTAATCTCTGATAACGCATTAGGTATATCGTGTTTGCTTAATATTAAATATTACAGTAGGACCGCGTTGCTATTTTATAATTTTTAAATTAAATGATCAACCCAACTTCATGTCACAAAAAAGTAGGATTAGACACCGTTCACTAGATGGCGGTACGAGTTACGACCGAATCTCGGCGGCGAGAAAACTGGGCGCAGGCTGCTCTAAAAAACTGTGGATAACATTTAACATGTGATTTCCAGATTTGTCGCGGAAGGGTCTGCTACAGTGATAGTATCTGGGAACGTCGGCGGTTAGAATTTTTTTTAAAGAATAGTGTTGCTTAACGCTTGCACGATTTTATGTTTATAGTTGATTTGTTATGTATATTAATTACAATTGTTCCTCTTTATTTTAAAAGAGCAACTATCAGCCTTCCTCGCCTGTTCTCCTCTGTCTTCCGAGCCGGTGGTAAATGATTGTATTGTTGTTGATCGTATTGTTGACGAAAGTTTTTGTCTTTGATTCTGGGATGTGGTTGTGGTGTCGGTGTGGTGGCTCACCGACGGTGGTGATGGGCGCGCGAAAGGGCAGCACGCCAACGGAGTACTGCAGCAGGCCGCGGCCCAGCGGGAACACGGGCGAGATGCCGGTGAGCGCCCGCACGCGCTCCTGCGCGCGCCGCACCGCGCCCGCCGGCGGGTTGCGCGGCGGCCGGAACACGTCCGTCTCGCCGAACGAGAACACCGGCACCAGCGCCGCGCTGCAGCCACACACACACACACACACACTCTACTACTAGCTTCGTGCACCACTATGAGAACCCACCTCACTCACACAGTAAGGGAGCTTCCCGCAGAAAACCGATGTCTAATAATGTTGTTTTTAGTTATATCGTGCCCTAACCTACATTTTGTAATTTTTGGGATGCAAAAATATGTCCGAAGTCAAACTCGGACTACTAGAGAGTTAAAGATAGGTTTTACCCATAATATGAAAAATCTAGCATAAATTATGAGTCGATTAACTTTACACATGTTGAATTGAACTACAATATATTTTATAACAATCGAACTCTACTTAAGAATAGTGATCAAAGTTCGCAATTAAAAAAATCTGAAGCACGTACCCCGCTTTCATAGCGACGCGAATGAATCCTTTCCTCCTGGTCAGAATAACGGTGTACTCTTCGGGATGCGAGTTCAGCGCCTCGGCCGCGCCGCCCACGATCAGACAGACGCATTTGCCTTGATGCTTTTTCTTATCCAATAAATACAGAAGACTCTCTTGGGACGAGGAACAGGTTCCAAACGCGAGCAATAACTCCCGAAAGAACGGCACGAGGAAATGGCCAGCTAGTGTAATCATATGGCAAGTGAGCCCTGGGAACACTTTGTAGAAATCCAGGGCGTTTGTGGCGAAGGCTCCGAACGCCCCGGAGCAGACCACCCCGTGCGGGAAGCACGCGAACAGGTAGTTCTTAGACGGGTCCAGGTCCACTGTCTTCACCAGTTTGATAGGGAAGTAGTCGCGGTAGTAGCGCCACCATGCCCAGCTGCGCACCCATTCGATGCTAAAAGATACATTTTTACGTTAAGGTAAAAGACACCAAAATTGTTTCGTATCCTTTTTTTTACAAATCGAATACTAACTAAGAGTTACTGGTTGTTGAAAAAAATAAACAACTATACTAACACGGAACGATACTATAGAACTGTGTAGATTTGCAACCCGACATCCCACAACTCTTATGTTAATCACTTAATATCTATACCTATAGTTATCTGAATTCTATCTAATAACAGCTCTACTTACGTTCTCCCTCCCTTATGACAGACATCAATATCGTTCAGCATCCACACAGCGTACAGCAGCGCTAGGTACCAGTAGGAGGAGTAAAGTAGCTTCACGAAGAGGATGACAGCCGCGGCTTCGCTGAACAGCACGAGGCATATCCATCCGGTGGCCGCCAGGGTCTGCAGCCGACGGGCGAGAGGCACGTCCAGAGGGGCCCATTCTATGCCAAGCGCTTTTGATATTCGTCTGAAATTACACGTGTACGGTTGTTTAAAGTCTTATGTATTAAAAAATAAAGGTCTCCAAGATATAGCTAACAGATAGCACTACAGCTCTATTGATAATGTTAAAACCGTATTGGATTAGTTTAAAGGGTTTTATCTTAGACAATAATTAGGTATTGGATTTTTGCATAACAAAGTACGTTTGGAAGAATAAAAGGATGCAATGATGACACAGTCGAAGATTTTAGGAAGATAGGCCTAGTTATGTAAATAGTATGACTAACTACTTCACTTATATACAAATGTTTTTCTACGTGTTTGAATTTAATATATGAATAACACATAATTCCAGAGACGCGTGTAAAATTTACAGTTTATTTCTATTGTAATCAGTCAATAAACTTTGCTTATAGATGTTGTGCGATAAGCATTCAATCCGAACTACCTCTTATCATTTCTTTAACATTTTAATAGGTTAAGTGTTATGGTTATTTCGTTCGGCATAGCCTCTTGCGGTTATGCTGAATGCTCTTTGGTGCTAATTAAGTACTTATTTTCAGATTTTCAATGCAACTCAAGCATTGACTTAATATAAGTTAATTAAAGCGTTACAGCCTTTACCACCTTTATCGTAGCATAAATAACATCTTGATATATTAGTTTATTGAACATTTGTAGCCTAATGTAGGCTATCTAAACAAACATCCAAGCAGTTTCACCTGTATCGACGAACTACAGGTGAATCTTGTACTGATCAATTTTAAAGTTAGTATGATCGCTTTAAATTCCTTTATACTTAGTTATCATAGTCGTTATTAAATAATCACTATTGAATTCCCGAATATTTTTTTTATTTAAAATAGAAAAAATATTTAATAGAGTAGATGCACATTGTATTATATCAATGGTTTAAAATTAATTTTGTTTATACTGACTGTATATTTCAAACTTAAAGATTCAAATCTAAAAAAAATAATGGGATGATTTTATATTTAAAGCAATGATAATTTATCAGAGCGCAGATAATAAAATATGCAGATCATTTTTCTAGTAATAACTTGTTGTTTTAAAGTAAACGAATAACTAACATAAAAAACCTTGAACTTGGCAAGGGCATTTAGACGTACATTATTACGACTCAATTTAAGATAAACGGCTTATAAACTTACATGAATATTATCCAAATACTTTGTAGCATTGTTACTGTGCGATCGTAACCACGTGTTTATACAACTAAATAAATAGTCAATACGATCACATCACACTGCTTCCTGTGGACGACTAACTTGTAATAACTAATAACGCTAGTACGGTAGTCCGGAGTATAATCTGAACGCTTATCTGTCGACTTAGATCGAACCTAATTGTCGGCAATTGAATGCAGAATGACTCACTCATTTGTTGATTTGCCATTTATAACAGAAACCACACATTAAAACCCTTTGTCTTTAGTTTAAACTCAAAACAAAGTAAAGGTTAATACGACAAAGACATGATTCGTACGACGATATAATAACTAAGGTAGGTTTTATTTAGGTCAATAGGTACTTCTGCCGGAAGCTAGTCCACACGTAGGTACATAGAAATATTATTCCTCTTAATTGCTTTCCATTTTGTGCCATACAAAATATTATTTAATAGAAATGATTTACCAAATACTATCATCACAAATACAAACTATTTGTACCCGCCCCGTTGCGGTCGAGAAATGTGTATCTTTTAGTTAAAACTGAATGAAAATCCGTGTATTAGTTTATTTATTTATCGCTAACAGACAGACAGTAATGTAGTATTTTGTTTTACGTTTGTCTATATACATATATGTTTATAACATACAGAAATTTCATTAATATTTTAATAGAATGGTATGGCACTAATATAAATAATAGACAATTAAAACAGCATACGGTTATCAATGTTAATAAATGAATAAAAGCCAGATTGAACATTCGGTTTCACCGTAACACCTCCCCAAAGTCGGAACGAACTAAAATAAAACTTGAATCTATCATCTATTTCTAACGCAAGCTCTGATAGGTTCGTAGGCTATTTTAATCCAATGTTCAAACTTAATACTTTAATAAAATACTTTGACTATTATTCCGAATTATTTATATTATTTGATAAGTACGTTAACTTTTTTAATGCGCTAAATGCATTTCATTTCATATTAATTAACAATTTATGAGATTCACTTCGAAATAATAATATCTTAAATATAAATTACATTAATTCAAGTAAGTCAAGTCACAGAATTATGTACAATCTCGCGAAAAAGTATATATCCTGTGTAAATATAACACTTATAACCATCGACTACATATGCTTATAACGCATATGTATGTATGCTAGTTACTTATTGTCGAACTAAAAAACGTCTGTACCGATTTTCATGAAATAACTGTTAAATATCACAAAACGGGTGTAATGCGGGTCACAGCTCTCAGGCAGTAATATTATGTATGTATTTCAAAAATACAATTTCAGGGTAACATTCCAAATTGAAACTCTCGCTTTTAATGTGATTGTGACGTTGTAGATTCATTAAATATTTATTTCAAAGCTAAGTTCAATTCACAGACTGATGTGAAAACCGTATTTATAGAACTAAAACAAACATAATATTATGATGTTTAATTCCTTTGTCACTCGATACGTAGTTCGGCATGACTGCATATGAAACGCGTCATAGAATGTCGTCGTCGTCATATAAACATATTAAAGGGCAATCAATGGGTACATGGTTCATCATATTATTAAATGACCTAGTTAACTTCAAACTCACATATGTGTTTCTGTAAATTGTTTTGGTTGTTTGGTAGAAATCACTCCTTTGTGGTAAGGCAGCCACTTAAAAAAAGTATGGTACACTAATATTATAGAGAAGAAAGATTTTTAATTTTTGTATGTAAAAAATAAACTCAAAAAGAACTCGGCCAAATTTAATATCTTTGTTCATTAGAAAGCTACATTATCACTGGGCAACATAGGCTATATATTTAATACTTTGCTGCTTTTGCTATATTACTATATTGTTCCAGGAATCGGACCAACACTGGACAGCCATGGAGACAAATCTAACGTCTATTATATTACTACTCAACTACAATCTCATAATATAACAGATGTCAACATGAACTGTGACCAATATAATGAAGCTTTTACATTATGAAACCCACAAAATAAAACTATTAAACACATTCTTAAATTACAAATAATAATTTAATTAAAAATTTAAACGCTCCAATGCAGTCACACACAGAATTAAGAGTCAACATTTAAAAAGACATTATATTAAAGTAATTCCCTAAAATGTATTCTAAACAATGAGTATTAGTTAACTGCTCTCGATAACATCCTTGTAGTTTTTGATTCTCTGCTCCGTCTCCTGAATGCTTTCCTTTAAGTCCTTGTGTACTTCACTGTACGCTTTTATTGACTGATTTGTTTCAGTAAATATATTCTGCAGGATCTGTAGATGTAGTATCCTGAAAAATAGAGTAAGTGTATAACAATTAACATGCAGAAGCAATTTTGGAATTGACAAAAAAGTATAAATGCATGGAGTAGAGTAAGTTATTCTTAAGTTTACCAGACTTATAAATAAATTATAAATAAAAACTGACATAAGTTTTTATCATATCAAAGAGAATTAGTAGGTTGAGTCTGTATAATAGTATTTACATCATGAAAAGGTATTTGTTACAATTTGAAAGGAGTAGAAAAAAAAGGTAAAAGCGTACCTGGACTTTGTTTCAAGTATTTTAGTCTTGAGTGTCAAGAGCTCGGCAGAATTAGAGCTGAATGTGGACACATGCTGCAGCCGGTGGTTAAGCCACTCCATCATTAAATCCACTTTCTCACTCTCCTGCTCTTTCAATGTATCTAATTTTTCATCTAAACTCTTCTGTAATGTCTGTATTTCAGCTTTGCGAGATGTCCTCGCCTCCATTGTTTGTTGTAATTTCTCTAACTCTGAACTAAATGCAGGTAACTTTGACTGAATTTTCTGTAATATTGCATTGTTTAACTCAGCTTGTTCGTCAAATGTTAGTTCTGCTGCTGTTTGATTCATGAATCCTGTAATTAAAATTTTGAAATGAGTCAAGACTAAGAATTTAAAAACTAACTATTATTTCTTCAGTAAATAACAATGAGAATTTAGTATAATAGTATTGATAATGAGTAAAATAATTCTACCTAAAACTGTAGCTGTACTTTCATCTGCTGTATTAATTTTATGTAAACTAGAGTAATGGGTCAAATCACAATCTGCAATAATCCTATTAACTTTGCCGATCAACTTCGAAGACATCACTTTTGAGTTGGACGCTGAACAAACTTCTTTGATAATATCTAATAAAATATTTTCCTGTATGGATTTTGTTTCCAACACAAGATCTTCAGTACTCGTCACAGAATCCATTGGAGAATTCTTAACAATATTTTGCTGGAAAATAATTTCTTTATCTTTATTTATAGTAAAATCTGATCAAAATATTTGTATTTTGTAATGATGTCTAAAACAAAATACAGTTCACTTTTTCCTTTTTAAATTTTGAATATAGAAACAGTTATTTTACTTTACAGTTGTCAAAATTATGCGGATTAGATACAGTACGATTCGTTGTGTCTTAGCTATTTTTGCCAGACATTTTAATGGTAATGGTTTTCATAAAAATGCTTTGTAATATTTATATAAATGAGAAAATTACTTTTATCACTTTTTAAGTTGCCCTCTCCGTTAAAATATAGTCAAGATCAATCAAGTAGGTATGAAAGACTATGCTATACAATAAAGATAGGATAAGTAAAATAGTTTGTTAAATACCTATTTCTTCGCAGTATTGTTTATTCAAATATTAATACCGAAGAAAATAATCCTTATATTATAATGTTGATATTGATATTAAAAATTATACCCCAAAATTTTCAATACCTATGTATTTATTTTACGCTTAGATTTTATTTCTTTAGTAGTTTTTTCCTAATTATTACAATATTTAATTAAGAGCTTTATAAGCATGGATATTGAACGTAGAAAACTACCTACCGTTTACTTTTAGAAGTGAGAAATGACAGCGCAGCGCAGTTCCTTGACGTCATTCGTCAATAGTTACTTTTTGTCTATGGCGTAAGCCATAATGCATTATACCGAAACTCAAGGTTTTCAAAGCAGTAAATATAAATAAATTCAGTTCCAAAATCTACTATGTTTCTCGTTTTGTAATGTAGGATAAACTTATAAAAGGCGCAAATTTGCCTCTCCCTACAATGGCTTCTGTTAATGACGCAGTTCAAATATCAAATGAAGCCATGAATGTTTCATCGGTAAACGCTCAGACTTCAGAATCTCAAAAAACGGGGGAAAATCTCGATAAATCTAAAAACAAAACTTCGAACGATACACAGGGAAATTGTTACTGGTACGATAATAATTATTAAAAATATTTTTTTTTCAGCCTGTTAAATATTTTCTGATAATTCATTGTAACCTCTTTTCAGCGGCAAAGAACGAAACCTAAACATAGTTGAACTTCTTTGTGCATCTTGCAACAGGTGGTTTCATGAATCTTGCATTGGATATCAATTGGGTAAATTGGTTCCATTTATGTCCAATTATCTCTTTATCTGTAAAAATTGTTCACCAACTGGATTGGAAACCTTTAAAAAGAATCAAGCCAGTAAGTAGTCAACACAAATAATAATTACTATTTCGTTTATTTACTATTTACTTAACTGTGTCATATATTTTGTTGTAGCTTTTCCCCAAATGTGTCTGACTGCAATTGCAAATTTAAGACAAGAAAGTATAAAGGAGGGAAGTAACAAGGCAATGTTTAGTAAAGATAAAGAAATCATACCTTATATTGATCAGTATTGGGAAGCCATGACAACTATGCCCAGAAGGTAAAATATGTAATAAAGTTTATAATATGTACTAATAATACAATAATTTTATTTACATATCAAAAAAATAAATATCTCTTTATTGTTGTTCTATATTTAATCTACAATTTAAAATAAAAAATATTAGTTCTATGACCTAAAGGTCTTTCTTACTGGTCATTAAATTAAAAAAAGTATTTGTTCTATTTTTAAACTTTCCATCTAAAGATCAATACTAACATGTCGTAGCTGACAAAAGACTTACTATAAGAAATTAACCATTGATTTTATTTAAGGGTAACTCAATCGTGGTATGCTACAGTGCAGAGAGCCTTGATAAAGGACATACAGGTTACATTCACTTACGAGGAGGATTCCAACTTAGGTCCAGTGTTTGGTTTATTCAACATGCAGTTGACTAACATCAAGCCCAATTATGAGGCAATGATAAAACAAGGACAGTTGAAAGTGACTGATATGGGCATTGCCACTGGTGAGTGTTTATTTTTGTATTATAACATAAGCTACAAATGAGCAGGCGAGCCTCCTATTGGAAAGTGGTCAGCGCCACCCATGAACACTTGCAGAGTATTTGTGTGATAAGGTGTGTCTAAAAGTTGTTTTTACAAGCTAGTTGCGCCCTGCCGTTTTGCTTACATTTCTGTGAGTATTATAGTGAGGATGGCATAGATTCACAATAGAAAAAAATCTTTCCTCTTGAGTTAGTTGTTTTTTCAATGTTGACTAATGCAGTTTTTTAAATAAACAATATATATTTTCTCTTTAAAACACTAGTAAAGTGAGATTAAAAGTAAATTGCCAACACAGGTTGCAATATTATAAATATAATAGGAATATTTTTTTACTTAACTGAAAAACTTTAGTTATATTTTTTATGCATTTAAAAGAAATAAATCTTGCTTGTTTTAATAAAAAGTAAGTTATCATTATGCTATGTTATAACCAAACA
Source organism: Eurema hecabe (assembly GCA_026213755.1). NCBI lineage: Eukaryota > Metazoa > Arthropoda > Insecta > Lepidoptera > Pieridae > Terias > Terias hecabe. Next base: position 9,496,885 of record JADANM010002527.1, read on the forward strand.
ACCACAAAATATGCTTCATGCATAAAATTGAAAATGTTATTAAATATTAGACTATTAGAAATAAGTTGTTATGCACATTTCCATTCTTGACCTGCTCTCTAAAAAGTTATATAATAGAGCAATAGTTCGAAATGGTTCGAAAATTACAACTTTTCTATGTATATATTTCTATTAATAATACTAGAACTAGTATTTGACTAACTTATGTATTACTAGCTGTTGCCTGCGACTCAGGCCATGTGGACTTTCATATAATCTATTACCCTCCATTACAACCCTTTTATCCAGTTAAAAAGAAGCCTGTGTCTTATACTAAATGAAAATACATATTACTTTGTGTAAACAAATTTATTTTTTGCTTTTTTGTTTAAAATTATTTTATATCTTTAGTAAGTAAACAAGAAATCTAAAAAGTTAGTACGGTATCATGGGCTGGTGGATTTTAGCAGATGCAACTCCATGTCAAAACGCGGTTTTTGCGTGAGGGAAATCTAAAAAGTTATACATATTTAAGACTACTCAATGATATATTTATCTACATAACATACTATTGTCTTTTAATATAAGTAAGTCTGTTTAATTGTCTATATAGTTCAAATTTTAAATATTTTTGGAATATACATTATGTAGGTATTACCAAATATGTTCATAAAAACTACTTTATTAGTGGAAATGTTTTACTTATGACTAATACTCCTAAAATACAGATACTATTTTTAAATTTTACATTGATCGAAAAGTCACTATGCTATGATATGCTCTGCAATTGGAAAACTAGGTATTTACTATTTTTTGATAAATTTTTTATTTCGTCTCAATCACAGACAAATATTACACAGAGTTACGTACTAATGCATTTGTAGTGTTAATAGGGATTGGGTACTATATTTTTGGTACTTAGGCTTACTAAGTACCAAAAATCCAGTCTCATTTCGACCAGAACCCATCTATAAATAGAACCACTGTTCGAAAATATAACATAAGTATTCTATTTTCCAATACCCGAAACTGGATTTTCGCGTCGACCGCTTGACGAGCACTATCGTTATCGTTAAACTGGTCTCAGAATGTAAACAAATGCACATACGTATAGTTTATAAAACACAAGATCGTCGCTGAGCCGCGACTCGCAAGCTTGTCGCAAAATAGTGGAGCGAGCATTGAATAATGACATTGTTCTGTATGCAATGCGGATTGCGGTGGTGTTTGTAAACACTGGCTCACACACGCACGCGCGTGCGAGTGTGCGTGCGGCCCGTTCCCACTTTCGACGCTCACATAGGCGGCGTCCGACGACGATATCTCTATCGATTCCATTATTATTTCCATATCAAACCTTGAACTTTATGGCTGGTGAGTTAATTTTTAAATAAACTTATAATTTTGACGTTTTGCGATGTCCGCGCGCGCGGCCTTGGCGATGTTTACTTTGCGTGTATTAAAGTAGGTTTTTATCACGTTCGTATGGAGAGCTATTGATAGCGTCTCGAATTAATTAATTTAGCGTCGTTCGGAATGTTGGATAAGTTTGTATGGGCATGTGTAGGGCAGTCGCTAGGCGTTATCTTATCACGGTTCGGTAGACGGTTGTCGAATTAATGTGATCGCCGCCTGTGCCGGCCGACATGCCCACCGACATGGATAGTGAGTGTTTTATGCTTATTTACATGCTTTTATGTTGTGCCTGTTTATAACTATATAGCCATAATCTGTAACATACACACGGCCTACTCTCTATACTACGAAGTTAAATGGAAATGAGTTGACAAACATCGACTCAATACGTATTAGCCAAATATTTCGTCTACACTATTATATAGATACTGTTAGTTACGTAATGCGACTTAACTGGCGCAGTCCTAAGTTATTAACGCAAATAAAGATTATAAACACGTGTTTACTTTTATTAGTTATACATATATAACAATGTAAAGGTTTTGCATATAATGCATCAATATAGCTGCCGATTCTGCATTTGGAAATGATAGTTCATTGTATATTGAGTCATTCTTCCGTTATAATTAGGTCGTAAGAAAATATACAATAACACTATGAAATCTGAAAATACGTAACATTTAATTAGTGATAGTGTCTGTATCGTGTCATAATACTTCAAGTTATAAGTTTATAAGCTAATGTAGAATGTGATACAGTTAAAAGATGGAGAAGTGTCGCAGTAGGTACCTACTAGGTAGTCAGTAGTCAGTGGCGCGGACGATATTATTACGTAACCGACAAGCAATGCGACTTCGCTTCGTATGCTTCATGTGAGATTGTATATGATTTTAGGGCCTTTTTAATTTTATTATCAGCTAGCGACCAGTTCAGGCTTCACTCACATAATATTATACGTATCCATTATATTCATAAAACTTGCTATAGAATCTCTATCTTAAAAAAAGGAACTTCAAAATCCGTTGCGTAGTTACAAAGATACAAAGGAACAAACGAGAAAAGCGACTTTGTTTTATACTATGTATTGAAGTACTAAACAGCACACAACAATATACAGCAACAGACCATAGTTGGGATGATTTATTGCGTAGTATTACCGTTATATTAAAAACCAGTAGAGCCCCGCGATTTTACTTGCGTTGTTTGTTTTCCCGTGGCAATACCGGGATACAGAGCCTGTATGTTAATCCAGATGGATTCTACCTGCTAGCTAAATATCAAGTTAAATCTATTTAGTAGTTTTTGAAAGACACACACAGATGTGTATTGATGAGAAATACGAAACTCAATGCATTTGTTTAAATTTTCCTAGTTTTTCAATTGTAGCATTATTCCGCATTGTGCGGAACAATGCTATATGACTAGGTTTGTCACGCGTGTACATCGTCGATCGTAATAGTAATTTACATTAACTATTCAGTCGGTCATTACTATAGTGTTATATGACATATGGGTTCCGTGAAGCGTCGGTGAAGAGTGAATACTGTATGTATAAAGTGTAAAACCGGCATCCTTCTTTCAATACAATTGGATCTTTTTCATAGAACTTACGAGAAATATTCAATTGTATAATATCTGTAGTTAATGTTCATCTACGTCGGCCTAGTTTGACGTCATAAATTCAAGTGCGCTATACATATTTGTTCAGAGATGAAAATGATGTACATAATATTATCCAGCTCTCTGAACTAAAAATATATTAGTAATACTTATATCCCAACTTATGTTATAAATGCGAAAGTAACTCTGTTAATAGTACGAGAGCCCACGACCAAAACCATGTCTCATAGCAATACGGCAAAAACCCTATAAAATCGTTAGATTGTATGATTCTGAACCCGACTAGGTGTGTAGTAACGGTCGAAAGTGTGTAACTGCGTGGGAGGCCATTTCTGTTGTGTCAAAAAAAAGACAGTCGGTATTATAGCAATACGTCTGATAGTGAAAATGTACATAGATTTTATAATTGTATTACGAAAAAGTTTGTTTTCAGACATTTTGAGCGTAGCATATGGCCTGAGCGCATTTTTGAAAATGTCAACAAATTTAGCCGACCTGTATCATAGCAATACGGATAATTTTTTTAGGGTTCCGTAGCCAAAATGGCAAAAACGGAACCCTTATAGTTTCGTCATGTCCGTCTGTCCGTCTGTCCGTCTGTCCGTCTGTCCGTCTGTCCGTCTGTCACAGCCGATTTACTCGGAAACTATAAGTACTACAGTGATGAAATTTGATGGGAATATGTGTTGTATGAACCGCTACAAAAATATGACACTAAATAGTAAAAAAAAGAATTGGGGGTGGGGCCCCCCATACATGTAACTGAGGGATGAAATTTTTTTTTTCGATGTACATACCCGTGTGGGGTATCAATGGAAAGGTCTTTTAAAATGATATAAAGTTTTCTAAAAAACATTTTTCTTAAAGTGAACGGTTTTTGAGATATCAGCTCTCAAAGTCGTAAAAAGTATGTCCCCCCCCCTCTATTTTTATAACTACGGGGTATAAAATTCTAAAAAAAA
>JADANM010002527.1:9528347-9580753 GCA_026213755.1 Eurema hecabe
AAAAAAATATATATTAAGTAAACTTTTTACTTTAGATCTTATCTTTGGAAGAAAAAACAATTAACTTAGCTTGGCATTTTAAAAATGTATTTTAATTTCAGATGTCAGAGAAAGCAGAGGAAGCAATATGCGAGCAGACTATGGCTGATCTGTTGTATTTGACGGAGAATGAGGGGAAACTACGGCTAGATAATTTCAACCTCTGATACACATAACACCGTTAAACGGTGTTTAAATGAACTTGTTTAGTGTTCCTAGTGAAGGAAAGATTTAAAGTACTTATAATAAGTGCACAAAGTTTGTGGAATACTTTTAAAGGAATTGGCAAACTCAAGTACTGAATAGTATGCTTGGGTACACTACATAATGATGTCACATACAAAAATTAGATAACTAAATGTAGCAATTTTTTTACAATATAAATATTCAACTATGGAAATAAATATAGTCGGAGAACCCCATGGACACCCACACCCGCCAAAGGAAGTGTATCTCCATGGAATATAATATCCACTCCATTTCTCTAGTTCCATAGTAACTTTATAAAATGACACTATTATTGTATGTTGCATGTAGTAGCAGCAGTCAAAATTTATACTAAGATGTGACTCGAATCAATACATCAATGTATTTTAATAATGATAAAAAGTATAGTCTTTTTTTATATTTGTATGATTATGAAATTTTGTTCTACCAGCAGGTAATTATCAAAATGTAAAATTTTTGAAGAATCTTAGAATCTATAAAAATTATAAAACTGTATAAAATATCAAGTAGATCTGCAAAAATATTATGGAAATCAAATACATATGACTGAAAATTTTAAACCCTGAAATTTTTTATTAAAAGTTAAAGGTTTCATAAAAAATCTTTTACTGTTCCTGAAAAAACTAATAGATGTGATTGTGATAGAAACTTTGATTATTTTGATTCATGTATACTTAAATGTTAAATCTCGTTTTAATGTGATCCTTTTTGAGAAATATGGTTGATATGTAAGGTGTGAAGGCACAATAATTATAATAAAGACAATTTACAATTTATGTTTTATTATGGTTTTTTTTTCATATTTCATGAACTCCTAAATAACATGTTTCAACATTGTTTTTACGTTATCTGTGATTTTAAGTAAAAAATTGTTTAACAGCAACAACAGGATATATTTTTATAATATATATTGAAATTGTAAATCTGACTATTAAGCTAGCAATTAGTCTACTTCAGGTCATTTGCCAAACCCTCCTCTACAGTTGGGACTGCTTTCCACAACCTTATCACATTTATCCCACTGTTGGGGGGTCTTTGCTATTATTGATAAAGCATGAACTCCACTTTGAAGTTCTTCCTTGAGTATGTCATTGACTAGTCTATGTCTCTGAAATTATTTATTGAGTTAAAAAATAACCCACTTATTTTATAAAGCAAAATCGAGCGTGTTAGTGAGTCAATTAATTATTAAAATTGTTATTTAAAATGTACAATGAAAATTTCTGACAATTGCCACATATTTATCTTATCACTTTTAGCAGCAAATTCAACCTACGCTAATACCTAGAACCCAATATAATTATCAGCTTGACATAATCAAATATAAAAAAAATCCCTATGTATTTACCTTAATTAGTGGTAAACCGTCGAATTTGTCCGACACCACAACCACTTTGAAGTGCGTCTCCGCGCCCTTCGGTACGTTGTGCATATAGGATTCATTGATCACTTCCAAGTGCTGCGTTTTTAAAGCCATTTCTAGTTTTGTTTTGATGCTATTCGCGACCACCCCACTTAATGAGGTCATAGTTCTTGTTACTAAAATACTAATTAATCTACCTGTAAAAACAGATTCTTGTATATAAACAATACTAATATACGCTTGGCAGAGAATCGAGGGATATCATTGATGTCAATAACCTTACCATGAGAAAAGCAAAGCGACATATATACGCCGTTTATTAAACAGACTGTTTATTAAACTGTTACGGCATTTTATAAATATATTTAACGATGAATCTATGATAAAAAGGTATACAATTCCAGTTTCCAAATGCACAGATTGAGATTTGATACAAAATACAAATTACAAACATGAAGCCTTGACAGTTGAAAATGACAATTGACAATTTTTTTTTCTTATATTATGGCATTAGCGTCTAGCTTTTTGCCAATGTCAATGTAATCAGAGGCAACGTGGTCAAGATAAAAGTCGATATGAGTCAAGTAAAATCGTCATCAAGTCGTCTTTAGTCGAGTCAGTCAGTCGTTTCGTTCTGCCCTTCGTAAAGTGAACTTTACGAAGAACCTCGACGAATCTTGGAGTAATCGGAACGGCTCTACTATGCGCTCTCAAATGAATTCTTCATTTCTTGGACACTTATTAGCTAGATTACTGCATGATTCACTATCACAATCAAACATTAAATCACTTTATGCACCAAAAAAGGAATATTCAATCGAGATTGCAACTAGACGCCGCAAGATTCCCGCCAAAACTCCGACAAATTTCTTATCCTAGTAGATTTCGCCAATGACAATCAAATATCAGTTATATCAAAATAATGTAATGTCAAACTTCAGCTACAAAATGTTTTCCAGATTTAACGACACAAAAATTGTTATAAATGAGCAATTTATGTGCGAACGTAAAGTAAACGCGCAAATATACGTAACCGTATTATTTTTCAAAAATTAATTGTTTTAGTTTACTAAATCAATAATAGTATTATGAATGGTTTTAACCAATAGTCGATTCAAAGATTTAGAATTATTAGTCCGGGCCCCTGGTCAAAATTTTCCAATTGATTACTATCAAGCTAATTTTTCGTGAGTAACTAACTTTTTGATGAGACGCTCAATAATTTCCTATACCAAACTCTCGATTATGGTAGCTAACTGAGGTAGCAATTATAAATTAATAATATGTCGATTTGTTGATTCTTAAATATTTATTACTAACTGATTTTTCTTGTGTTATATCTCAAGATAATTATCTAAATTTTTCTACATATTGTTATGTCAATATTATAACAAAAACTATAAATATAATTTAATTTAAGATATCATTACAAAATTGGTATGTACTTAACGTACAAAAGCGTCTTTGTTTTTTTATCACAGAATTTTAAAATTTGAAGACAATTAAATTTGTCAATGCAGTTTATAGGTAGTTATAATTATTTCATAGTTATGAAATTTGAATTTCTTTTTATCTTATAATATATAGGAATAAAAATCCTTTATACCTTGGCGTACTCTCGTTGCAAAAGTTGTTGGTGACGTTTCATGCCGTTAATCCATTTGAATTCATTGCACTTCAATATTACTATATCTCGTGTTGTTGTTTAATTGGTTTATTGTTTCCATTGTTTTCTATTGTTAAACTCTGAATTCACAGCCATTGACATTGATGGATTAATTATAATTTATAATAATTATACCAGCTGCGCCTCTCGGTTTTATCCGCATCTTTTCCGCTTCCATGGCAAAAGTAACAAAGAATGTACTTAATATTTACTAGGGTAATATCTATGTGCATGCTTAACTCCGGATAAGTCATTAAACATTCACGTCCACAATTTTAAACCCCAATCTGCGGACTATTGTAACATTATTGAACATATTGAACACTAACTTCTGTTATAATCTGTATTCTGAGACTGTAGGACGTAATATACGAGAAGAAAAATGTAAGACCGTTTGCTAGTGTTACCCAACTTTCCTTTTTAGTTGCCTCCATTTTACGTTCTAAGAGGCGAGGCAAAATAATCATGCGAATTAAACTGTGGGGCCGGGGGGTAGTTTATACCCAACTGATTAATTAAAATTTACTATTCCGCTGATCGCGCCCTAGTTGACAATATAATGAAAAACTCAGCAAAAAACTACATCTTACACAATGCACACAATTACATTGCGTGTTCTATATATTTACACGATCAGGAACTAATCACCACATTTGTCGTTGTTAGCTCATTCAGTACATCTCTTATGTTTTTAAAATGAAATTTGCACTATTATTATGTTTTTTGACTGCCGTTTCCATTGTTCGGGGAGAGCCTGTAAGTATTTTTTTGTTTTTATTGCAATTGTAACGGCACCAAGATGTAGATATTATTATTACGGTTTTATTTCAAAACAACCAAAATATTTTGAAAAACCGTTTAGTTAGTAGCAGAATAATAATATAATGGTACAAATTTTGATATACCTAAATAAATCATTAACCACTCTTCAGGTTGAAATAAAAAATAAAATAATACCAATAAGTAGGTATTATATCTATCAGAGGGGTCAGCTTTGTTTAGTTGGTAATAGATTTCACACAAATATTTTGATAAATATATACATAGTTAAGGGGGATGCCTGAGTTTATAAAAATGACCAATAAACTGATAAGTTATAATAAGTAAGTACTGACAACATGCGTTAAACATCCGATTAAACTTTTAGGATTATATCAAAGCTCCTCCCGACGAGACGGCCAGATTGCTGGGCATATCCCTCAAGTGTGTGGACGAGACAGGAGTCGACGCTGATACCCTGTTCAAGCTCCTGTCTTGGACCTTCAAGAACAACGCCCGAGTCAGGAAATTCTTATACTGTTTGGTAACGAAAGCCGAGTACGCCGATGCAGATGGCTACTATATCAAGGAAAAGCTCATCCCCTTTGTGAAAAACCACAAGCGCAAGGATGAATTCGTGCAAGTACTGGAGGAATGCAACAAATTGGACGGCAAAGACAAATATGATAGACTATTGAAAATATCGACCTGCTTCCACGATAAGACGCCCATCTTGTTTTCAATATAATTCGTGATATTACTGCAAATTACTTTATAAAAATATTAGTTTTGACTGTTCAAATACAAACTTTAAACGTCCGTCCAATATTTTTTTTATTATAAACTGCTAACTAACTTAAATTATTCATAAAATTTATTACGACAATAGTGAATTTTAGCAATGAAAAAAGTCTATTTAAAAGTTTCCTCGAAAAAATTCAAAAACACGAAGTGACTCTATTGTTCTCTATGGGAAAACAAGACAAAACGACTACCTACCTACAGTGTCCAGTCAATCATTTGACAGAAGCCGTCAGAATGTTTGAGTCTTTCGCGCGTTTATTTCAACTTTAACGTCACATATTCTGTTTAATACGCAAAGATAAAACTCGTTTTAATGAATTAATATTTTTCAACTTTAACACTATATATTCGATAGGTATTAGGTGTATTTTCGGTTATGGCTCTTATTATATAATACTTAATTAATTAACCTATTATATGTTAACCTATAGTTTTGTTCTAAATATTCTGCTACCATCTCGAAATACACTGTTCCTGGAATCGTTTGCTATTTCGTTCAAGCATGAATACTGTACTTTGTGCCTTTGGTTCAGTTCCCAGTAATATAAATCAATGTAGCCTACTCTTGAATATTAATATTATTATTGATTGCTAAGCTGAAAATAAAATATAAAATCAAAATTCAAGGATCACTTGGAATATTTATCAGTTTACATTGGCAGGGTTATATTATCCAATCGCTTGTGACAAAATATTTTTATCTGACTCTCATCATCAAATCCGTATTGAAAGATCGGCTCATTATCCACAAAAATATTTATATCTTTTATCTTGGAAATTGGCAACACGTTAAAATTCAAATAAAAAATACATTTTTTTGGATTCTGATAACGTTTATATAGAATAAAATTTTTACTCATTAGTTTAAATAGATTAATTAAAAATGAAACCGATGATGAGGTCATTGTTACGGAGGGAAAATTATATTAGATGTAAGCGCCTCTTTTTAACGGATCATCATAAAAAACGAAACTAGTTTTCAACGAATATTATAAATATTGTGAAACTTGTTCAATAAGCTTAATATATTATATTTTGTTGTTTACAAGACCTTTGTTTCACTGTTGTGTTGATACACCATTACGAAAAAACAATAATTTATTATTATTGTTTTGGCGCCTGTGTGCACCGCACACTTCGCACATAGGACGGCGCGGCCCTGGATATATGTTTATAATATAAAGCGTTTACTGTGGGTTATTCTAATTGAATTTTCCATTAAATATGCTGTACATACAACTATGAAATATATAATATATCGAATGTGAAGAAGAAATATAATGTTCTTTTAAAAGCGTTTATTTCTAGTTAATAGTCATAGGATCGTTGAGGTCGGGCTGGTAGTGTGCGTCGAGGGTGCGCGTGCGCAGGACCTCGCGGTACATGCGCGCCGACTTGCGCGCCGTGCGCGTGCGCTCCTCTGCGCTGTAGTCGACCTCGTACAGCCCGAAACGAACGCTGTGGATTTTTTAAAAGTAATTAACTTAATATTATTTTGCTCTAGGTAAATAAACAAAGAAGTTACTAGTAAAAAAACTTAAGCTTCTGTGCTTAATAATAACAATAACAACTCAGTACAAGCCCATTTCGACCATGCGTAATAGGTTTAGAAGACTGTAGAAATTATACAGCTGGATAGCACAAGATATGTGAAATAAATCAAGATGGATAACCTATATCCTTTTTTCCATTCAAAATTGTCCATAAGGCTCCAGGCGGTGTATCCGATAACATTGGAGCCGTCATCGATGGCATCCAGCATGGCCGCCAGGTAGAGCTGGTAGAATTTCACGCGATCGTCGTCTGCAAGACCAGCTGTTCCTCCCATGCCATTCTCAGTGATCATCACCGGTGGGTTGTTGTAATGTTCTTTAATTGCTGTTAGAAGACGGTAAAAGCCCCACGGCACAGCCTACAAAAGACTTAAGACTTATGAATCAAACATTGCATAGGAATTAATTTATATTCTTAATTCTCAAAGGTCACCTTGGTGGTACTAGTTTCACTGAGCTGCCACTCGTCCAATTGATAAGTCATAACCTCTGCGTCATCCCACATCGACGGCACTTCATAATAACCAGAAACAGAAGAGTTTCTATATACATATGATGAAGAGTAATGATTAAGGCCAAAAATGTCTGATGTTCCGCGAACATAGTCAATCTCTTCGGGACTGAATTCCGGTAGGCGCGATCTCTGAAAGCCTTGCTCAAAACTTTTAGCCGCTATTCTTTCCTTCATACTTGGCGGGAAATCACCAGTTTCCGAAAATATAGGATGAGCATACTGCATCCACTGAAAAAAAATTACCAATTAAATCGACAATTGAAATATACATGATCTTGTTTAAATTATGTAAATAAAAAAAAACTAATATAAACTTACATAAAATTCATTAGCACTGTAAGCTGCGTCCGAATGATCCTCGTGATTAGTGACATCTGGTTCGTACCAGCCGGCACTCAGAGATATGAAAATTGTTCCAACATCACCCGATCTGTACTCATCGTTGTAGATGTGGTACGCTCGGGCGTGAGCCAGCAGTAAATTTTTGGCACACAAATATTCCCCATACCCTTTGATGTTCAGCATTGGAGCCAACGCGTCGGATCCGTACCCTTCATGGCAGATTTGGTAGGGTTCGTTTATGGTGATCCAGTGCTTGACTTTGTCACCAAATAGATTGAAAGCAACTTTTGCAAAGTCTCCAAACCAATCTACAATGGCGGGGTTGGCGAAACCACCTAGGTCCTGGAGCTTTTGAGGCAAGTCCCAATGGAAGAGGGTCACCATGGGCTCGATGTTATATTTCAGCAGCTCGTCTATAAGGTTCCTGTAGTACTGGACCCCGGCTTCGTTGATAACATCCGGGAAGCCTGTTGGCAGAATCCTTGACCAGGAAATTGAAAATCTGTAGAAGTCAACGCCCAGTTCTCTCAGCATTTCGACGTCTCTCTCGTACAGGTAGTAGGAGTTGTCAGCCACATCGCCGTTGTCACAGTTGTCGATAACACACGGCGTTTGGTGGCTTATGCGATCCCAAATATTTTCAGACTTACCTAAAATCAATGATTTCATAGAGATGAAAAAAAATTATGAACTTAGCCAGTGTAATTATATAGCAAATCTTAACATTAAGACTAAGAAAATCTGCATCAACCACCTACCGTCTACATTCCATGCTCCTTCCACTTGGTAAGAAGCTGTGGAGACTCCAAATTTGAATCCATCTGGGAACTTCTTCACGTTATGGCGCTCACCTTGCGTCAACCCCACACATATGACAAGTGCCCTTAAAATAATTAAACGTTTTTTATATATTTCGTGCACATTACGTATTTTAATACAATCTAACTTTCATCTTTGATTTTGACCTTCGATAGGTCTTCGTATTGTTACAAATTTACATCATCAAATTCATAATTCATGTTTTTTTATTCACTATAAAAAACATGAATAATATTTAACTAAAATATATATATTTTAGTCTTACCCTATTACATTTAGAATAGTCATTATCCTGAACTGAGCACGATTTAAGGAGAACTATGGACATGCTCATTTATATACACGTTTATCTCGGCGAGATGTTAAGCCGAATTATTATCGAGTTTAAAGATGACAGTTTTCTTACAATTGAATCTTATCTTTTTAACAAGACCCTTATGTAGAGTGCATTGCCCTTCAAATATTTAGGGGTCGACTTGCACTAAGCATCATGTCTTATCAACTTTATATGTATACCTATATCTCTTTGCCAATTCATCATTATAGTTGGCATGCAATGTCTACTATATTTTAGACGCCGCTCACAACTAAAAAAAATAGTTGATTTAATATTCTATTATCTAAAGAATTCGCTTATTAAAATGGCGGTTTCAAATAACTTTAAACGATCTACCATAGAATATTTAGATAGTCGTAAGAGGTATATAGGGTTCGTCAAATATCAGTGAATAAAAGAAATAATAAAATACATGTAAGCGTTTTGAATTTCGAGCGGGCAGGGTCGGGGTAGTGCGTGACGAGGGTGCTCGTGCGCAGGATGTACTCTTTGGATAGTTTGTTAGTTGAACGAAAGTTTATTTGGAATTAATTTCGACATTACTGGGAAAAATGCAATATTTTTAGTGCACTTAATGCACATATCTTGGTCTTTTTTCTTTTTCCAGAAAAAAATCTGGTTGTTGTAGAATGATCTCGATCTATCCGCTGGCTGTACTTCAAGTAACAACTTAAAGTAACAAGTGGGTGCCGGGTGACTCTAACGAGCTATGCGAGCGAGTAGTTAATAGCTCTTAAACATCGATTTCAGATCGAACTAAAGACATGGGATGAGATAGGTTTAGAGTGACGCAAGGCGTACGCACCAGTGTACGCGTACATGAGGTTACTTGAAGTACAGCCAGAGGATAATGCATGGTTAGATATATTGAATATGATCGGTGGAACGGGGATTTCCACAATTCGGATATGAGGGGGCGTGAATTGGTGTTCACTTTGTTGAGTTAAGGCGAAATACAGTGGAGTTTTAGTCGGTAAGAATCCAAAGTAACCCAGAGCCCAAGACCGAGGTATGCATGAGCACTTCCCCACGTTAAAAAAGGGATATGCCCATATAAATATACACTTGCTTTATTATGTAGTCTGAAAACGATTCTACAGAAAAAACATAACTTCTGTTTGTTACTATATTTAAATATTCTATAAAATAATATCGTTTTTTTCTATTTACGTTTTACAATTACTCGAACCATAAATAAATTCACCATCGTTTTCATTTCATCGTGATACTGACAGGTTTAAAATATCTACATTGTTTTGATGTCGTGGAGATGTGTGACGGTCATCATGTGACATGATACCAAGTCTCTGCTTCAATATCTATTACTTAATACTATCTTATCATACACCTGCTTATGAGGAGTTCAGAAGGTAGATTGCAAAAGATAATATTATAAATAAACAACCGATAAAAATATAATCCGACAAATGACTTTAGCATTCTTTCACCTACGACAATTTTATCCTTATACTCCTTAGTAATGAAAAAATATATGGAAAATATAAGGAATATATTTTTATACCTGTGTAGAAAAGAAAATAAGTATGCCAGTCAGAAGTTTCAAATATCAAATAGCTACGCATCGCGGTTTATTCGTTCGGTAATTAGAGTGGACTCTCACTTGATACGATATGCCTTAACAGGTACTTTCTAATCGTAATATTACAACTCATATAAATAAAACTATGTAAATGCGACTGAAGAAGAGACATGTTCTCGTTAAAGCGTTTATTTCTAGTTTATAGTCATAGGATCGTTGAGGTCGGGCTGGTAGTGCGAGTCGAGGGTGCGCGTGCGCAGTATGTTGCGATACATGCGCGCCGACTTGCGCGCCGTGCGCGTGCGCTCCTCCACGTTGTAGTCCACCTCGTACAGCCCGAAGCGAACACTGTGGATTGAATATGAAATTTAACGATAAGGTTTATATAGGTACCTACAATTGTTTTTGACAACCATTTACTAATTAAACAAATGTAGTAGTTGTCAAAGGTGCTGGAGGAATAAGCAACGCATTAACAACCTGTATCCCTTGGTCCACTCGAAGTTGTCCATAAGGCTCCAGGCGGTGTATCCAATGACATTGCAGCCGTCATCGATGGCGTCCAGCATCGCCGCCAGATAGAGCTGGTAGAATTTCACGCGATCGTCGTCTTCGAGACCAGCTCCTCCTCCCAAGCCATTCTCGGTGACCATCACCGGTGGGTTATTGTAGTTCTCTTTTATTGATTTTAGAAGACTGTAAAAGCCCCAAGGCACAGCCTAAGAAGAAGATTAAATATATTATGTTTTTATCAAAATGGTTTGTGATCAGGGATTCTTTATTATATTTTAATTAATGTGACTTATACCTTTGTTGTGCTAGTCTCGCTAAGTGCCCATTCGTCAAGTTGATAGGTTATAGCTTCTACGTCATCCCACATCGACGGAATCTCGTAATAACCATACACGGAAGAGTTTCTATATACGTATGACGTTGTATAATGATTAAGGCCAAAAATATCTGATGTTCCTCGAACATAATCAATCTCTTCTGGAGTAAATTCCGGTAGCCGCGATCTCTGGAAGCCTTGCTCAAAACTTTTTGCAGCTATTCTTTCCTTCATACTGGGTGGGAAATCTCCAGTTTCCGAAAATATAGGATGAGCGTATACCATCCACTGTAAAAGTAAATTTATTTTATTTTAAATTATACCTACTACAACAAAATGTGTTGTTATCAAAGAGACTAAAATAAGAACGAAAAAAAACATCTTACATAAAATTCGTTAGCACTGTTCGCTGCCTCAGTGTGTTCTTCAGACTCTGGTTCAAACCAACGGATGTTAATGGATATAAAAATCCTCGAGTCATCACCAGATCTGTACTCATCGTTGTAGATG
The DNA here is from genome assembly GCA_026213755.1 of Eurema hecabe. Lineage (NCBI taxonomy): Eukaryota > Metazoa > Arthropoda > Insecta > Lepidoptera > Pieridae > Terias > Terias hecabe. The sequence continues at coordinate 9,539,651 of JADANM010002527.1, forward strand.
TGGTACGCTCGGGCGTGAGCCAGCAGTAAATTTTTGGCACACAAATATTCCCCATACCCTTTGATGTTCAGCATTGGAGCCAAGCCATTTGATCCGTAGCCCTCATAGCAGATTTGGAAAGGTTCGTTCATGGTTATCCAATACTTCACTTTATCACCAAAGAGATCGAAAGCAACTTTTGCAAAGTCTCCAAACCAATCTACAATGGCGGGGTTGGCGAAACCACCGAGGTCCTGGAGCTTCTGAGGCAAGTCCCAGTGAAAGAGGGTCACCATGGGCTCGATGTTATATTTCAGCAGCTCGTCTATAAGGTTCCTGTAGTACTGGACCCCGGCTTCGTTGATGACATCCGGGAAGCCTGTTGGCAGAATCCTTGACCAGGAAAGTGAAAATCTGTAGAAGTCAACGCCCAGTTCTCTCAGCAATTCGACGTCTCTCTCGTACAGGTAGTAGGAGTTGTCGGCCACATCGCCGTTGTCACAGTTGTCGATAACACACGGTGTCTGGTGGCTTATGCGATCCCAAATGTTTTCAGTTTTGCCTAAAATATCATATAATATATTTCATATCTATACTAATATATAAAGCTGAAGAGTTTGTTTGTTTGTTTGTTTGTTTGTTTGAACGCGCTAATCTCAGGATCTACCGGTTCGAATTAAAAAATTCTTTTGTTATTGAATTGACCATTTATCGAGGAAGGCTTTAGGCTATATAACATCGCGCTGCGACTAATAGGAGCGAAGATATGATGGAAAATATGGAAAAAACGGGGAAAATTATTCATCTTTGAGGGCTTCCTTTGCGTGCGCTGCAAAAACGGTTCAAGATACAAAAATAATATGTATGAAAGAATTATTCCTCTTTAAATGATCTAAAAAAAGCGACAGTATATGTCTATCTTCTAAGATTGACTCACTATACCATAATAATAGAAATAGATCCGACGGGGACGAAGTTCCGAGCAACAGCTAGTGATTCATATATAACTATGTAAGTATAAGAGTGGCGACTGTGAATGAAACTGCATCAATGACTTACCATCTACATTCCAAGCCCCTTCCACCTGGTAGGAAGCTGTGGAGACACCGAACTTAAAGTCCTCAGGGAATTTCCTCACGTCATGGCGAACACACTGCGCCAGTCCCACGCATATTGCGAGAACCCTTAAATATATTATTATATATTATATTCATTATAAAAATAGAACTTATAAATTCATGATATATTATTAGAAACTCATTCGTACGTATCTATGGGTTACTTTCATAGCTTCTCATGTTAATGACGCGGAAACTTAAGAAAAATATTTATAAATTCTTTAAATATTATATCAGAAAAATATATTAGGTAATCTACTTAAAACTTACCATAAAAGAGAGTTCATTTTCCCAAACTGAGCCCAGTTAGGAATGCGGAAAAATACTGACACAGCGATTTATATAAACTTTTTATCTTAGAGAGATTTTATATTGAACTTTACAGATGTTATCCTAACATTATCGACTTTAGTTGTGATAGTGTTTTTATTTTAATATCATCAAAACAAAACTCTTATGCAGAACGTACGAGATAGATTGTAAAAGATACATAATATGCCTGTAAAAAATGAAACTACATATCGACCCTCAATTTTTGTATTTTTAAAATTTGGAATACCAATTAAATTAATATATTCTTTGCTCTTTGGAGACAGTCAATTTGTAGATCGGGTAACAGGAACCTGTTAATTGTTAGCGATACTTAAAATAAACGTTTAAACCGCGTGTTTGCACATGAAAATTACAAACAGAAAAATCTGGATGCTTGGAGTATAGGTATGTCGTGAAAATATCGAAATATAAAGAGATTGACTATGTCGTGTATCAAATAGGCTACTAAAATGGTTGTGAATCAATACTATAATTAATTATAATACCAAATTTTAAGTAGGTTCTTATCTCAAAACTCGTTTTTAAAGCATTATTTTATTGGACTTTGCAAACAGTGTGCCTTCTGTAAATATGTCTTTACAACACATTTAGAATGTTCTACCACTAGTTTTCTAGCATGTAGCTGCCTAGTCGAACAGTAATATCCGTTTTGTCGTGGCAAATGGCATACGATACCCGTTCGACGTAAGAGCTGTGATGGCATTGTGGCGCGCCTGTCAGCGCCCGCTCCACTGACCGACGATATATCCGACATAGAGCCGACATAAAGGATACCTGGGATAAGCTTTAAACGTTTGAAGCGGTGAATGCCTTATTGACTATATTAGCGATGACACAAAAGGTCTAATGCATAACGCTACAGACATTTTGTGCAAATATAATTCATTAGAATTACGTTATACTCTTTGATGCCTGCGCATTGCATGTTGAAGAAATAATGGTAGTATTAAAATAATATGTATAATTTGGACGCAATATGTAATTAAATCGGACTGTCGTTGGGAACACGTCACATGTCAGTTGAAGCATTCTATGAGCTCAGAATAGGTTCAGTAGATCCCGAGATTACCTCTTACAATTAACAAACACACAAACTTTATTTCTTTATCAAATTAATAAAGATATAATCAAAGTGTTAGTTATGTTAAGTATTGAATTTGAGATTATGGATTTGAAATGAAATGGTTATAGGAATAAAATGCAGTCAAATACAAATCTTGTCAACGCCAGTAAATTCCATTAGAAAATGTTTCTTAACAATTCATTGCAGAACTATGAATTATTTACTATTAAGATGTTATGTAATATTTAATGTGTTCATTGAGCTCTGTAGAGAACTATATTCATAGCTATATGGATAACCGCGGCGATGACCGAATATCATTGCTTATTAATTATCAAATAAAACAATAGCAGATGTGTCTATATTCTTTATTAAAAGTGCTTGCGTAAAACAAGATTTCCTAAACCTTGTAGGTGAAAACATTGATATTATAATATAATATAATAATTATATATTATAGTTCGTCAAAATTGGATTTACTAATTTTCCAAAACCGACATCATTAGTGTGAAGAAGGACACGCCCGTCTTGATAAACTGTAATAACATAAGTTTGCTAGATTACATTATGTAAAGTATTACTATGGTATATTCTTTATAAGTACTAGTCACGCCGCACGGTTTTATCCTCATTTATGCATTAACCTTCCTCTTGAATGACTCTATGTACCTAATAAAACCGAATTAAAACCAGTTGCGTAGTTTCAACGATTTAAGCATACATAGCTGTAGCCAGTAGGAAGCGAACCTGTTTTATTCTAAGTAATGATGACGACTTTCATAAAAAAGTAAAAGCAAAATGTGACAGCTGTCAAGATCTTGAGAATGAAAAATTCTGATATTTATCTGTGGGTGTCTATTGCTTATGCAACTTGCTTATCTATCTTTCACTCTAGCCTCATTGAAGCATGACACCCAGTAAGCCTTATTGTAAGTATGTCCCATACGGCTCACCCAGGTGTAAGTCTCGAACGTCATCACGACGGAACCGAAGATATTGAGTGCCATTCGCTGGCTGACCCCGCTGTGGAAGATGATCAGGCTCCTGCGGTGCTTCACGTCGAATTCATACCACTTCTCCATCACGACACTCTCCAGCTCTGCACACTGGGATATTACGTATAATAACTGAAGGTATATTTTAATTGCTATCAGGGAGGAAGATGAAACTACCCAAAGATCATCAAAATTGTCAAAAGTTAAAATGGTGTACCTAATCAGACGTTATTGCGTGTAGGGGCTTACAGGTATAAAAGTTTGACGTTGTTGGTTCACCAAGATACAAGAAGTCAGCAATGGTTTGATTAAAACGATGACGATAACTACATAAGTATATGTATACAATAATATAAAGAGTACTGTATATATATATACACTGCTGTATATATATTTTTTATTTAGTCCTACAGCATTTAATAAGGCAATTAATTCTTACGGCGTTATCGACGATTTGACCGAGCAAGGCGAGTACGAATATTCCCAGTATAATAACGACCAGATGTACGCATGACTTCATGGTGTCCAGAGTCAGGTTAGGCTAGAATACAAGGAAGAATTTTTATTAAAACTTTACAACACATATAGGCCCTTGAGATATACTATGGTATAGATAACCTCAGACAGTACGTGTGTTTGTAGGAAGTTAGGAGATGTAACCTTTCTCTGAACCAAAGGAAGGATCCTCAACCAGTCGAACCACCTTCTGGCCGTTAGGCCCCGTTGGTTCGATGTCAAGAAGTTGTTTATATGCCAAGTTTCGAACACATATCGCACGCGCTATTCAAAAGATGACACTTCCACCAGTAGGCTAACTAGGCTAAGAAGGAAACTTTGTTTTCTATGTTGAAAGTTAAGATGCAATAAGTAAGGATCTTATAAGTTATGCTAATATGTACATACATTATATACTTACACTCATAGCGATCTTCACGTAACAAATGCCTTCCATGACCAATGTGCAAATTATAGTTCCCAGAAAGAAAGGCTGATAAGTATCACTGACACGCCCTGTGAATCTGTTTAAACATAACTGGATTCAACATCTTTTTTTATTTTCGATGAAATGGGTATTTGAAAATGGTAGGTTTTATAGTTATTGGATTGTCACAAAAATATAAATTGCACAGGACTATACATAAAGGTAGAATAAATACATAGACCTATCCTCAAAAAGCTGGCAACGAAGTCGTTACAACGCGACTCATGGGCGGCGTTGATCACTTTACATCAGGTGACACGCCTGCAATCAAATTAGTGGTCTTCCTTTTTTTACAAACAAAAAAGCTTATAAAATACCTTTTAACTTTCAAGTAATGTTGGACGCAATGCGAGAGTATCCTAGAGCAGCCGAGTTGCCAAGTCTCGTTATCTCGGCCGGTAACGTCGGACATGATGTCACCCATGTTGAGCATTATGAACGTTAAAAGACGCAATTGTCTCTGAACTTGGAGCACGAATAGAACCAGCATAGACACGGCGCCGGGCCACGCTACGAAGGAACTTATATTATGTATACAGTTACAGGATAAGCAGGGCATTCTATTTTATGTGAAATGTATATTTTAGATGCTCTTTAACAACAAAGCTTTTCTAATCCGACAAAACTGCTTTAAGTCCAATTTATAATCTTTGAATAAAGCATAAACATAGAAACCGGTTTAATAATCATGGAGTTATAAAAATAATACGAAATACATACAGACGCAACACAAGTATCCCACATGTAATTCGAACAAGAATGTAGCAACGTACACCACTTTATTCTCTAAATCCCACGGGAACTTCATTTCCAAAGCTAGAAAAATCCCAATATTATTAAGAATGAAAATTTAAACACTTTATGGTGATTAACAGTATTTAGAGATCATAGGTAGCTTTGAAGATGCATATCTTAATATCGTTATCATTTATGAAAAACTTTTAGGTACTATACTCTAGTAGATGACAAAAATAGTTACGTAAGAATCTTTTGGTGTCTTGGTTGTTCTTGACCAGGCTGTAGTAGGGCTCGCAAATGTAGAGAGTGACGCAAACCCACACGATGAACGCGTATTTCGTTATCATGTGTCCTGAAATTCGATACACTCGTTCCTGCGAGCTTATTATCAGCTGCCTGAGCTCCTCGATTTTGTCGCCTTTCAGCGACGTGTCATGAACCAGCATAATCACGGAGTTGCTTAGAGCCATATCTTGGAACACCATTTCGTTCACAAAATTCTGGAAAGCTGTTCTGTTAAACAAGAATAAAGATAGACAAAGAAACACAGCAACGAAGGTTGTCGCGACGCAGGCTGCTGGAATGCTCGTAGACAGATCTGGTAAAGATGAGATCACGTAGTTGTATGAGAATATTACGGCAAAGACACTGGTCATGAAAGAATAAATCTGGATAAACATCAGAATCTTGGATTTCTGATGTTTCTTAGAAAAGCCGACTCCGAATACAGACAAAACCACGTCAAAAGCTTTGAGGGTTGCTTCCATGATGATTGACTTAGTTTGATTATCAAATACCTAATACAGAGTCATATTTGACTTGGAAAAACCATTGCAAATTAGTATTAATGATATGTATATGGAAAAGTACAGTTATGCATAGAAGTTGTTACAAAATAATTCCGAAGCGATATTATTTAAAACTGTGTTTAGGTAAAGTTATTATTTTCATCAATTCAGGGATATTCCTGCTCACGTTTCGAATTCCCCCAATCTACCGTTTCTTTTTTCCTATATTTATCTTAAACTAGCCGCTCCCCGCAGTTTTATCTACATTTATGCATGTATTATATACATCAAACCAACTCTTGAATCGCTATCTAATAAAAGAAAACCCCATGAACATCGGTGTCGTTTTAAAGATATAGGCATAAATAGGGACAGACAGAAAAAAAACGACTTATTATATTAGTTTATAGTATACTAGTGATAATGATGGAAATAGGTATAGTTATATTATAAACTCCTATATAAACCAGCATTAGCACAAATAAATTAATTAAGTCAAAATAATTGTGCAACAATTGAATTATGTAATTATGCTCACCTGTACGTAAAGGGTAATTTTATATAAAAGCAAAATTAAAAATGTTATAATTCCGATACAAATTAAATATAATTTATAAAAAATACATGTGAAAACTGGGAAACGCATCACATGTCTTTGTTAATGTTTATTATAGGTATGAGTATACAAAAGTAGGATAATTCAATATCTTGAAATATTTTGTGTTTTGTTTTTTTTGAGGGCAGATTTTTTAATTCCTACTGTGGCAATGCCTGTCACGGAAGTATAATAATTTAGGCTGTCAACATAATAATATGTGTACGCGTAAGTAAACATGTATGTATGTCACATTACACTACACCGATCTTAACTAAAAATTTTAGTGAAGATATTTCTTTGTTCCTAGTACTACTGAATACATGTGTTCATTTTTTGTAATGCATTACTAGTCCGGTCAATTTACACCAAAAAATGAGAGTGAAGTTACATAAAGTCCCAATAAGCTGAATTTCAGTGAAATTGTTCAAAACATAATTATAAACAATTTCTGGAAGTTCCCCATTAAAGTCAAAGTTAAAAAAAATGAGATTTTCGCGATTTTCAGCAAAACGGTAAGTTTTATCATAAAAGCATCTTAGACAGACTTGTAGATTATAAGTTTTTCTATAAAAAATGTATCATTACTTTTCTTCTTACGAGCCACCGTTTATGAGATATAACGACTCAAAAAGTTATAAAAGTAGTTATAATCGTTATATGTGTTTAATATAGAACAAGAATTCTTAGACCATTACAGAGGATTAAATCGTTCGTTATAATCATACTTCTCAGTTTTCTAACACCGACATCATTAGTGTAAAGAAGGACACCCCCGTCTTGATAAACTGAAACAAAAGTGAGCTCAATTAGATTGTGTATATATAGGTCGCGTCATTTATGTTTAGCGCTGGAATCGGTAGAATCGCGCTCGTAATTGACGTATTGGTGCGAGAAAGACAACACGACTGAGACAACCAATCAACGCTCGCGCACCCGACGATCACGCGCCCCGCGCGCCGCGCCTTTACCTCGATACCTTATTTTTGACTTCTGCGCAGGTTTCGTTCAGCGCTAAAGATTCGTGACGCGACCTATACTTACACACGTACACAAATACTTTCCATTTTCCCAGTTTTAAAGATTAGCAACGCATTCGTGAGGCGATTAGAATTGCGAGGGTTTTCGCTTACTTTCAAAGTTTGCCATCTTGAAAAAAAAACTGATAAAAATCGAGACTCACCCAGGTGAAAGTCTCGAACGTCAGCACGACGGACCCAAAGATATTGAATGCCATTGTCTGGCTGACCGCGCTGTGGAAGATGAGCAGGCTCTTGCGGTGCTTCACGTCGAACTCGTACCATTTTTCCATGACAGCACCCTCCAGTACTACACACTGGTATATTGGAATATAATATAAGTAACAATCAGTACTGTAGAGCTGAATGAAATATGCTCTCACGAGACTAAGTTTATTTGGATAATATTTTCTCCTTATTTAGTGTGAGAAGTGACAAATGTAATTAATAGAACATTAATAAAATAGGTACAGTTAGTACATATTTATTTTTTGCTACATAATGATTCATATTTATCTTGTAAATAACGTACACGTGCTAAAACAGAAGTTCCTACTATCATACTATATATATAGAAAATAAACGAATGAAATGTAAAATAAAAAGAAAGAATCATTAAATTTTTGCTGAAGCAAATATTATAATATATAAGGAGAACTATATGATCTTCAAAAAAAAAAAAACTAGAATACTGATTCTTACAGCATTATGAATAATTTGGCCCAGCAAAGAGAGCGCGAACATCCCCAACATAACAACGCACAGATGTGAGAACGCCTTAATTGTAGCTAAACTTAGATTTGGCTGAAAAATACAAATTAGATTTAATTATATTAGCGTATTTTTATAAGTTTTAGTTATCAATCTAATTATTGTTCTTATTTATTCTGTGCTACTAAAAAGAAAATAACGTTTAGGCTACTAAAGCCTAAACGTTATTTTCTTTTTAAACGGCTTCAAATTCTTCTTTAAAAAAACTGCATCAAAATCCGTTGCGTAGTTTTAAAGATCTAAGCATACATAGGGACAGACAGACAGTGATTGCGACTTTGTTTTATACTATGTAATGATGATTCTTGATGTACATGTAATCTTGATGATGTAACACAGTGCACAACAGACACGGCTACGTGTTAATTAATTCATGTAAATTCAAATTGTTATTATCAAATAAATTCTTGGTGTTAGTATGGCAGTTTATTAAATCAATTATTTGTCTAGTTGGGCGTTTGTGTAAGATTTTATTGTGCAGTTTATATAATTAAGAATACTTACAAACATTGCAATCTTAACATAACAAATGCCTTCAATGATCAATGTGCAAATGATGGCTGCCAGGAAGAACAGCTGGAAAGTGCTGCTGACGCGTGCTGTGAATCTGCAAAGATATTAGCTGTCAATGCAATAACCTGGGACCATAATTTTTATGTCTCATTCGATGCAAAGATTATGAATACTAGAAAATTTAAAATTAAAAAAACGCTTATTATATTTAGCTATTAGTAACAATACAACACCAGTAAGTGGCTCGGAGGATCGTTCGAGTAATCTGCAAGGTACTGCCCATGATTATTCTTCAAATGCGGCATGGAATTTACGATCGTCGGGGTTATTAACCTCGATTTATTTATCTTACTTTTTAATTTTCAAGTAATGCTCGACGCAATGCGATAATATCCAAGAGCAGTCCAGTTGCCAATCCTTGTTGTCTTTGCTGGTCACATCCGTCACTATGTCACCCATGTTGAGCATAATGAACGTCAAGAGACGCAACTGTCTCTGCACTTGAAGCACGAATAAAACCAGCACGGACAAGGTGCCAGGCCACGCTGGAAATGAATTTTTTTACCAAGGAAAAATAAAAGAAGAAGATGTCACTACGGTTCAAGCAAATTTATCTTTTTTTTATAGTTTCATTATGCGAAATTTTTACAATATACATATTTTATTAAAGCAATCTATCTTAACGGGAATGGGTCTGAGAATCAATCTCTATAATATGAAAGTAAAAGTCATAAATGGAGATACTTACAGACACAACACAAGTACCCGGCGTGTAATTCAAATAAGAATGTAGCAACATAGACCACTTTGTTCTCCAAATCCCACGGAAACTTCATTTCCAACGCTAGAAAATAAACATTGATACTTAAACGCCCTTGCATCGTCTGGTTCTCAAATGACAATTAAATACATGTATCATTAATTACGTAAGAATCTTTTGGAGTCTTCATTATTCCTTAAAATCCTGTAGTATGGCTCGCACATATAGAGTGTGACACATACCCACACGATGAACACATATTTCGTTATCATGTGTCTCGAAATACGGTAAATTCGTTCTTGCGAACTTATTATCAGTTGCCTAAGCTCCTCGATTTTATCGCCTTTCAGCGACGGCATCTCCTGAACCAACAAGATAACGGGATTCTGCAGTGCCATATCTTGGAACACCACTTCATCTAGAAAGTTCTGGATATCTGTGCGGTTAAACAAGAATAAGGATAAGCAAACAAACACAGCAACGAAGGTTGCCGAGATGCAGGCCCCTAGAATGCTCGTAGACAAATCTGGTAAAGATGAGATCACGTAGTTAATTGAGAATATTAATGCAAAAATACTCGTAAAGAGGGTGTAGATCTGGTATAGCATCAGAATTTTAGACTTTCGCTTGTTTTTAGCAAAGGGAATCCCACACACAGAAAGGACCACGTTTAATGATTTAAAGGTTGCCTCCATGATGCTTGAACGATAGATATGAGACTTTTTTCTTTTTTTTTAATTATATGAAGTGGTGAGACGAGCTGGACTCAGAGTATTCGACCACTTATTACATTTTATTTTTAGTATTAATTATTAAACGGATAGGACAGTTGAGTACGAAGTTGTTATATTATTCCCAAGACATCCATTTAGTTTTGTTCATAAATGTCAAGCCCATATTAATCGCCCATTTAACCAGTTGACATTATCGGTTTATATTTAAACTCCATAATGGAGTGTGAAAATATAAAACAAAGCTTAGTTTTCAGATCGTTAAACAAATTCAAGTGTATTATATTCTAGTCAACCAAATTTTCAAAGATTCATTTCTTTGTTTGTTGTAATATTTATTCTTAGTAGTAGTAGTAGAGAGAGAGAGAGAGAGAGAGATAATTCATGTGATTTCGTTTGGAATGTTATTGATGGAAATTGATTTTGCTTTTCTATTTAAGGCAAGTGTTGATCTAAATCATAAAAAGTAAATATTGTTAAAGACGCCTGTCTTTGGAAGCTGTGCTTGTGTAAATCTTGTAAAGTTTATCAATTAATGTATTTTTATTTTTTTATCTTTTAAATCGGAATATTTAACTGTACACAAATATACTCCTACACTAAAAAAATAGTAAATAAAGTAAAGCATACATTCAAAAAAACATTTATGCTTACCTGTACTAAAAGTACAATGATAATTTTAATTAAAATTAAAAATGTTTTGATTAGTATTTAGTCTTAATATTAGAATTAAGAATCGTGAGAAACACATCATATGTCTTCAGTTTTGTACATACAAATTAAAGTAAAAAGGCCAAGTGCTTCATGGAATCAATATTTTATACATACTTCGATATATTATATGCGTTTTCTTCAATCTATTGGGATGGATTATTCGTTACAAAAAGTGCAGTCAGGCGGAGCGAACTATGGTAGCTTAAAGTCAAATATTATCAAATGGGCTACTTACAGTAGAAATTTTCATCGTGATATTAAAATACTATTATGGTATATTTAACGTCATAGTTAGTTTGATATTTAGTGTACCAGGAAATAATTTTGAATTCATAATAATAATAATAAATAAATAAATATTTTAAGACATTTATTCACACCGCCATCTAGTTCCAAGCTAAACAGAAGCTTGTGTTACGGCAACTAGATGACGGAATAAATTACATAAACATACTTTTTATTTTGTAAATATATACATATAATACATAGACACACCGAGACCCCAGAAAAATACTAATGTATATTTATATTTTTCCGATGTGGGGATCGAAACCACGACCCTTCGCGCAGAAAGCAGTTCTGCTAACACTGCGCCATGCGGTCGTCAGAATCATGATTTATTAGCGTGTTCCATCAAACTGTATATAGATAATATATAGTTGAGAACAAAATTACAAAAACTCGTTGTAATTACGTCATTAGAAAACCAATTTGCTAGAAAATAATCATATTATAAGTGTATACAATTTTATTTCGTGTAACTTTTACAATAAACTCAACCTTTGTTTCACTGACTATGTCGTCGCAAATTTTAACAATGTCAATTTTTAGTCTTTAAAATTTTGAAGTAGTGAATACTTTTGTAGCAGATTGTTCATTTTTATATATCCAAATCTATGTTGTGTTTTCATGTCAAAATAAATCCGGGGCGATACATTCTGGTTTGTAGCTTGCATTGTTGCGGCGCTGTCGGCCAATATTCCAATCAAGAAATACTTGTTTGTTCGTCCCGGCCCTACTAACTGCTCTCCAAATTTCATGTGTACACGATTATAGACGTTAAGGCTAAAGCAATTGAGATTAATTTTCTGTGAAGTTTTAGGGAAACGTTGCAAGGGTTTTTTATCTGAACGCCGGTTGATGCCGCGAACCGGTGTAGTGGTTAATTCACTTACAATGTTCTTCAGCCTAATAAGATAAGAACAAACTATTATTAACCATTTTTTGGGAAATGGCCTAACGGCCGGCCAGTCACTGTTTCGACTGGTCGAGGATCCTCCCTTTGGTTCGGAGGAAGGTTACATCCTCCTTCATCTCCACAAAGCTATTCCTAGCTATGAAACTTTTGATATTTTATTAGAAATGTATTTAATTGTAATTACTCCGTTATTAGGTACCTATAATACAAACTTTGCTTAGCGTGGGATTATTTAGCGTTACGTAAAAAAGACGACCTGAACTATTCTCAGCATCCTGAAGATATGTAAGTTTGTACCAAGTTCAGCGAGTCAGGGCGTCTATAAATTTTAAATAACCGTTCCGCCAGAATTTTGCATCAAAGCGTTTACATTTGACAAAAAACAAACAGAAGTACACATTTGAAAGGATTTTATTCACCTCAATAGCAAAGCGGTGGAGATGGAAATTCGTGTGAACTGCTCAAACCGGCTATCTTAGATATGTTATTTGCTCTCTAGTGTTTCAATAAAAGTGGAACAGAGCTATTTTATTATATCCAGGATGTACGGTTTGTTTGGCGCGGTTTGTCCGGGATTTCGTCTTGAACATTTAAACGTTAGACTGAGATTATGTTTAAGGTTTTGTATTAAAGTAGTTGATCTACGGTTGCAGCCGGATAGTATTTTTTCGTTTGTTGTTAAATTAATATTAAAGTAAAAGTTTCAGCCGTTCTCAATTTATAGACGTTATATCTATGCTGATTTTTTTAAATAGTGACTTTTTTCTCTTACAAATTGCACACTACATATGATTGTAATTGGCTATATATGAGTCAAGAAAATAGAAAAATAGTACATCAAGAAATAAAAAAATGCATGAGATCCGATTTCTTATTAATTATTCAATTTAAATGTCTCAGACCAATGTCCGAATGTTTCATACATTTGTAATACATATGTTGAATCGGACGTAACGTGGTCGTGTGGTCCATTCACTTAGTATTCAGGGGGCGAGGCCGGGGAATCTAACTAAACGGATTAGAAAGGTCCGCAATGTATGTGGATTTATTTTGACGCACGTGCCTCGTGTCGGCAATGGAGGCTTTACAATCCATTGCTGGCTATCCGGTTTTGAGTATCACTGAAAGGGTGGTCACCGAAAAATTCCTGATAGTAGTATTCATGTAATGTATTCTTAATATACGTTTTAGCGGCCAACTTTGGATTATTTTTGGCGAGTTATGTTAATATGAGGATATTTTTCTTTAAAATTTGTGTTTCTTCTATATTGCCCTACCAAGCTCAATTTAATTTATGACTTGGTGGCACTATATATAAAGCGTCCAGTATTACTATCGATATATTATTAACGCCCCAAGTCTTCAATTCATCTGCCACATTTCAACCTCAATAAAGAATAGCAAATCCAGCGAGACATATATTAGATATAAGCTGAATGGCCAGTATTTGCTGAAGCGAATGCAAATACTACGTTTCGGTAATGTGCGATTTTTGGCTCTGACTGGAGACGCTCGACTTATGGACGGAATATTTTCTTAGGACCCTAAATCCTTGTATATGGAACTTTCGTTTTAGTGAACCGTAGGTCACTTTAATATTGCTTTGTTGATTTTGACATTTTAGGGGAAAAATGGCTTTCATATACTCAATTGATGTACGAATGGAAATTGACGCTTTGAGATATTCTCCAAAAAATAAAATATATTATTTTATTTTTTCATATGATGGTGGGCAGAAGGTTTGCTTGATGGGAAGCGATTACTCCACCCATGAACCACTGTAAAGTTAAGTGCCTCACAAATGCTTTGCCAACCTTTAAATAATTAAAGGATTTAGAACGAATGGAAATAAGATAATTTATTTTATTTATTTATTCACACTTTGTTACATTATACAAAATTAACATTTTATTGGACACAACATTTGTAACGGGCGGCCTTATCACTTAAGAGTGATTTCTTCCAGGCAAGCCATTATAAGGAGAAAAAATGAGAATATGATGAAGGAGAGTGAAAAGGGAAAAATGTCTACGATACACGAATATACCGAACGAAAGGTTTTCTGTATAAAGGTGAAAAAGCCACCCCGAGCTAACTAGCCTCAATGGTATTGATAAAGTTATTGTCACAATTTGTTTACATTTTATTCGCTTCCGATTTCTAAAATACAAGAAATAAGCATGAATGTCATCAGGTATCACGGTATCAACAAAACGTTGATTCAATTCTCATATAATTTGATATTCCACTTTTGTTCGTTGTGATGAGCAAACTGTCCCGTCAAGCTTCAAGATGTACATCTATCCATTTCTAAGAATATGCTTTGGCTGTTGAACATTACAAGAATGTTACTGTATTCTGGATAAAAATCCAGTAAAAACTAGAATCCAGATTCTTACCACCAGTGGTGCATGAAATAGTAAACTATTGTGAGATTGACCATTTTTAAAGAATTACATTTAAACACCATCAACCGACAAAAAGTTTACTCTGTCCGTCTGTCTGTCCCTTTCACTATAAAAATTATCAACATAAAGCATATTGTGATCTGAAATATCAGTTTATGTTTTATGTTTATTAAAAAGGAATATCCTCTAAGCAAGCAACCTTAGTAAAGAAAAAACTTACAAATATGTAAATCCATACTAATATTATAAATGCGAAAGTAACTCTGTCTGTCTGTCTAAAATTACGCTTTCACGGCCAAACCGCTGAACCGAGTGTAATGAAAGTTGGTACACAGATGGTCTAGAGCCTGAGATAAACCATAGACGACTTTTAAACTGGAAAAAAGGGTTATTAGGATGCAAGGGGGGGTCAAAGTTTATATGAAAGTCCACGCGGGCGGAGTCGCGGGCAACAGTTAGTAATACATAAGTTCAAATATTTAGTTCATTTTTTAAAATACACAATCACTTAAAATTCAACTCACATTACAAAGAACCAAAGAAGTGTTATAATAACTAAATAAATTAATTTTTACGTATTATTTATAAGATCAGAGATATTACTAATGGAATTGTAATAAAGTTTTCATAAAAGATAGACATTAAAATAAGAAGCCGGGCGTTCACATACGTAGTAGGTAAAAATCTAAATCATTTAACCCCACTTAAAGGATATTCGTAATGATGTATGACATTTATGATGAATAAGCAGTGAAATGTGTGATGAAAAAGTTGATTCATGTACGATGAAAAGTTGATGAAATAGCATTCAATAGCTTTTGATGAAATATGAAAATATCTTCTGGGACATATTAAATGTGAAATTAATTAGTTAGTGAATTTAATATGAGACTAAAGCATAATTATAAGACCGTATTGTAAACAATAATTGTTATTCGTCCTGTTTTAATTTAGGTTGTTAGTAGTTATGAAGGGATTTATAAAATACTAGCTGGCCCAACGCGACTTCGATCACGCTGTTCCCTATCCTACCCAAAACCTTAAACCTATATTCCTTTTTTTGCTTAAGAACTTCCTCTTATATCCTACTATCTTTCTAAAAAAGAATTATGTAAATCGGTTCAGTTGTTATCGAGTTATGCGCTTACTAGCATTTTTTGCGATTCATTTTTATATTATAGATGTATAAAAGTAAAATACAAAAACGTAAGTATACAAATAGTCATAGTATAAAGAGAAATGGCTATTTTGGTGTTATTGTTACATATCGCGGTTATATTTTGGGATTTACATAAACATAGAATTTTCTTGATATAAAACCCGAACAGTCCGAGGTCGTTCTTCATACATTATTGAAAACAGTTCTTATATGTTTCGAGAACTGATTACAGTTTAGTTCCTGCGATTAAAAAGACGATAATTTATAGACGTATTTAAATAATCACCAGTTTACCTAAAAACTTATCGGAAAATCACTGAATTATGCAGAAATCTGTCACAAAAGAGTTCGTCAAATTCCGCGGTAAAATCTGCCTACTCTGTCTTTTCGTGAATCTGTCCCTGATCCAGAAGAACTAAATTGAAAAATTTTAATGGTTTGACATTTCATAAGCCCTAAAAGTTGGAATGACGACAAAAAAAAATTTAATCCGTCGTCCGTCGGATAGTTTGAATGAAAATATAAATAGGTATTTTATTTAACAGATATTTTCTTAATCAAAAACTTAAGGAATAAAGAATACGAATCGTGACCTCATGAATCGATCGACCGAATAGTCGTGAAAATCCGAAAAATCCCATCAGTATTGAATGAAAAAATCGAACGTCGATTGTAAAGGATGGTGTATCGATGCAGTACTACATACCGATTAAAAAAATCGATTTATTTGGGTCAAAGATCGAATATTCGATAAATCGATCTCAGATCGCCATCCTTAGTGAAACATTGATATGAAAAGTCGCATGACGTTATAGCTATGCACATTTTCTACTAAGGTGTGACGTTATTAGCCTCCACTCCGTAACTTTAATACGCTATAATTAACTAGAATTTTGCTATTTTGACAAACCAAAAGTACTGGTATTATATTTTTCTATTATTTTAAAGACATGCTAATTATTATTTTTACTATGATATCTTGTCGTCACGCCACTAATCTCAAAATTCAATGTATTTTAAGCAATGTAAATTTATGTTAAAATAGATTAAGTCGTTTCCCTGTTAGTGATAATTGTCTGACATCTTATCAGGATATACAAATCACGTAACTATCTGATAACGGGAAATTGAATCCTTCATACTAAAAACAACTTCTTACGTGGGTTGTGTATAAAGGTAGACTACAATACTTTTCGTGTTTAAATGGTTAACCTTTAATCAGTAAACATTAGTAATAATTTTATATACAATAGTGACAAAATGCATAATAATATTATTATATTACTATTATAATAATGTAAAAAAGGCATTAATTCGGTCGAATCAGAAAACCTCCCGCCTTTTTTTAAGTCACTTAAAACTGGGTGTGGTAACACGGGCTTAACTCGAAAACATATTGATCAATAATCTAGTATAATTGCAACTTGTCAAACTTGTAGGAGAATAAACGTGAAAGAGTACGTGTCACGAATCTTTAGCGCTGAACGAAACCTGTGCAGAAGTCAAA
The DNA here is from genome assembly GCA_026213755.1 of Eurema hecabe. Taxonomy (NCBI): domain Eukaryota; kingdom Metazoa; phylum Arthropoda; class Insecta; order Lepidoptera; family Pieridae; genus Terias; species Terias hecabe. Next base: position 9,557,022 of record JADANM010002527.1, read on the forward strand.
AATAAGGTATCGAGGTAAAGGCGAGGCGCGCGGGGCGCGTGATCGTCGGGTGCGCGAGCGTTGATTGGTTCTCCAGTCGTGTTGTCTTTCTCGCACCAATACGTCAATTACGAGCGCGATTCTACCGATGCGCAGCTATTCTCGTCCAGCGCTAAACAGAAATGACGCGTACTATAACAAACTTTTTACAAACTTGCATTTATTAAGCAGTGAATATCTATATATACCTATATCCTATTCAATCCGCCCATGAGGCAACTAGTTGTAATATAATATTTTATGCAAAATAGAAACCCGATCTCGGTAGCTTCAGTAATTCAGTGTTCAGGTGATGTTGGCGTTATTACAAAGTAATTAATTATACTCGGAATATTGCGCGATAAATAATAATAGACGTACCTAGTGCCTTTATTACGTCGTTAGGCCTAAGAATATAATATATGAGGTTGCGAAATGATCTTTAAACCTGTGCCCCGCGGTTTCGCTCGCGTTCCTGCAATCCAGTTCTTCAGGGTAATATTCAATACTTGGTGATGGTTTAGTTTATGATGATAAAAGAGTTTTTAAAGGTCGGTTTAATAGTTTTGAAGCCTATGGATTTTTTATTGCAAGCGAGCAATCAAATTTCTTCAAACAAAAAGTATTCCTATAGATTTTTAGTTTTTACAATACCTTGAAATTTGTATGCTACGCTGCATCAAGCAGAAAGAAGTTGCTTGCTCGCTTGCGAGCGACGGGGCACCATTTTTGCGAGACTGAATATGTCACTTTGACATTGACATGTGTTTTCTTTTCTTTCTTCTTTCTTTCTTATATTTTGGCATTAGCGTCTTGCTTTTGGCCAATGTAATAAGAGGCAACGTGGTCAAGATAAAAGTCGATATGAGTCAAGTAAAATTGTCATCAAGTCGTCTTTAGTCGAGTCAGTCAGTCATTTCGTTCTGCCCTTCGTAAAGTGACGAACGGCGCTACTATGCGCTCTCAAATGAATTCTTCATTTCTTGGACACTTATTAGCTAGTTTACTGCATGATTCACTATCACAATCAAACATTAAATCACTTTATGCACCAAAAAAGAAATATTCTGTCAATGTGACATAACATTATAGAATGTACTTCTTGCTATTCTGTGTCAATCGATGTCAGTTGTGTATATTAATAAAATTTACTTTAATCCAAGTTTATACCTACCTACTTTGATTTGCCCAAAAACCATCACAGACGACGAATGTAAAAGTTATCTCTGATGCTTTAAAGGTCGTCTATTTAGCATTTTACTCGCACCGGGGTATAATATAATATATCTGTAAGCCAAAGATCAAAAAATCTATTCTGTAATTGTTTGCGTGAAAGTCGATCAATACAACATAGCAAAACTTTCGCATTTGTAAATAGTAGTGTGTTATATTGAGACTCCAATACGACATAATATACAATATATTAAAAAAATGTCGATGTCCTGCGTTGAGAAGTTAAATTATTTAACAAAACAAATATGAATCATCTTGAGATCAGTCAGTGAAAATAGTTAAATGATTAATAGGACAATTTTATTTATTTTTCGTAGAGTATTTTAAAGAAAAATTCCGACATAAATCAATACAAAATAAAATAATCCTCTAACAGAACAGCTAGAAGCTACATTCCTAGCCCATTTTCTCATTTTCCTAAGAACCTGCCTTTGAACAGCATTTTTCTCGAGAACTGACAATGAAGTGAGAAATACCTTTAATAAAATGATTCTTCAAAACATTCAATAGGTACTAGTCTGCAGCTTTGTTATTAACATTTAGTGAGAATCGAAGCAAACGATATTAGCTTGCATTCTTATAGACAATATTTATATTATTGAAAACCTAAGTAATAAACATATCATATTTTAAAGTGTGAATTCTTATGAATTGATTTTTAACCGACTTAAAAAAAGGTTTCTCAATTAGATCGTATTATTATAGTATTGTTTTACTTGGTACCGACTTCAAAATTATGTAATAACTATTAAATCATTTCTATATAATAAAATAAAATAAGTACCTATTATTTTGTGCGGATTAAATTTATTTTTTGCTTTTTACGTTGAAGTCGGTTTATTTTTGTTAAATTTTTTTTATGTTATGAGTATAAAAGTGTTTTAGGATAAACTATGGGAATTGTAACGCCTTTTAGTTAGTGCGTTCTCTCGAGTCTGCCCCCCGGACGCGATGGATACCGCTGGGTTTTAGTCGGTAGGGCCCTTCTGGGGAGTCCGACATTACCGCCTGTTTCTGCCCCGACAAGGAGGCGGTATCCCTCAAAGTTCCTATTCAATCCTATCAAAAGTTCCCTATGTTATTAAGAAACAGATTGCTTTATTACCTATATTTTGTATGTCGAAATATGTTCTATCATTACTTTGTAAGGGCTAACTTTAACTTTAACGAATAAGAATTAGAGAATGGTAAAGGTTTCGTCATTTATCAGAGGATCTCAAAAAGTCTAGACAGAATTATCTTATTAATTACTTATCTCAAGCGATTATAAAATTATATTACGTTATGTCCCAGTACGAATGATACGATATTTGACGATATTTCGTTGAAATTTGACATTGATTGATATTCATTAACAACTTTTATGTTGATTACTATGTGAGAAAGACACATTTTAACCGACTTCAAAAAGAGGAGGAAGTTTTGGGGAGGCAGGAATGATGAAACCTTCTCTGAACCAAAAGGAGGATGTCGACTCGACTCGATCTCGGAGGAGCTCGACCAGTCAAACCACTGACTGGCAGTTAGGCCCCAATGGTTCGATTTCGGCAAGTGTATATGTCGCAGGTGGATTGTATAATCCGCTGTATTACATTACGGCTAGCCGTTTTACAAAACAGGGCCTTTCGCAAAGCGGCGGTTCAACGTTTAGCCGTTTTGTCTTGCGTAGTTTTTGTATAATTATAAATTCTTATATTCTTATTATTTTTGTATCATTGTCATAGTTTTTGTATCATCACAAAAAAACTTGACTACTTCATTTTTATTAAAGATGAGTAAATGAGTTTTTTTATAATGATAAATAACAAACCTAACCTAATATATTAAAATACTAACATCCGTATTCAATACGGCTAATAGTTGAACCGCCGCGCCGCTTACACGTCTTACACGTTGACAAGTCTTAAACATATCTCGCATTAATAGCGGTTGCTACAAACCCTTCATAACTATAAAAAAAAATATGTGTGTAACCATTCATCTGCATAGGTCAAGTGGTTTATGGAAAGTTAGTAACGACTAGTAACAATTATAAAATATATGTGTATTTATGTCTGTGCTGATTTTGAATGTTTACTGATAGGAAACATTTTTTTTTGTGAGTGATATTCGGAGTAAGTTAAGCCCAGTCGTTTTATGCACTCACACTGGATATACTTATCCAAAGTTCTTGTTGATTCAACTCTCTGACGCGTGTTACACATTATATTCCGATATTTTAAATTATCAATATATCAATTTATAGTTTTCAGCTAGCAGTTTTCGCCGCAGCCATTTTCAACTATTAGGCTATCTCATATTCATCATGTTTCGTCACCATTTTTTTACAACATAGGGGTCAAACGAGCATGCAAGCTGTCTGATGGATAGTAAACCAATACAATGATTTAAAAATCAACGTGTAACAGTCAAATATACTTTTGCTTTGATAACATTAGGACTGGCGTGAATAGACCATTGTTATATTTGTCGTTTGAATTTCTTAACGATATTTTAACAATGACTAATTAAGGCTAGCCTTGAACAATCGTCTATTCTTGTATTACATCAGTTATTAGGAAACGATAGATAAGCTACGCTATAGACTACAGTTAATAAAGAATGTTATCAAACGTTAATCAAGAGACAGACTTGCGTAATCTAAATCACTAGGTACCAGATATCGAAGATAATTATTATAATAAAGACCTGTTTATCGCGAGTGACATTGTCCGATTGATCGGCTTGACACCAAACTCTTGACTGGATGTTGGAGTCGTTTTGGGGAAAAGCTTGATAATACAAATAAAAGCGGCTTAGACCGCGTATTTCCACTGTCGCGAAGCTCAGTCACTATGCAGATAAACTGACATAAATATATAGATCTAGATACAGACAACTGGACCGTTTATAGTATTATCCCTGATTACAGCGTACAGCAAATTACTTGAGCCTGACGCAAAAATTTGAAAAGTTTTTGGATGCTTTAAATTAAAAGCCTCTTTCCTGACCAGCAATGGATACCTACGCGCCACGGAGATTATTTAAAATACATTGTTGCATTATTATTCTTATTGTTCATGGCTTTAATAAATAGATAAAATAAAAAAAAATAATAAAAAAACCATATATTTCTTAAAGTTTACAGTAATTTAGAGTCAAACTTAGACTTAACACTATACTTTCGTGATTTTCATTTCTTTGCATTTTATTAGATTTTATTAGTAGTGTTTGTATTATTAATGCTTATGTTTTTTACTAATAAGATTGAGTGTGGTTAATAAAAGTTAGTATTTTTAATCATAAAAAAATAGGCCTCCTCCAAACACAGACTGTAATCAGTATGTTCATGGCTTTATAAACGAAAAATAAATTACTTTAAAGTAAAAAGATCTAAAAAAAAATGTTCAAAATTAAAATCAAATTATTTATAATTAATTAAATCGGAAACCTTGTATGAATGTACCTACTCTCGAAATTTTGTTGTGAACACTCTGTATACATATACAGATGTAGATATTCAAAGTTTCCATTCAATAAACTGTATTGCACATGAAACGGTTTCGAACCCATACACTTAGTACATAATCATGTTTCATATAAACGAGACAGGTTTAGAAACTGTATTGCTTCTTTTCTATTTTATTTTATTGCAAAATTATGAAGTAGAATTTATATGGCTGCTATTATTCGCGAGGAGTCCTTCCTTAGTATTGCACTAAAGTCCTGACTGGCTAACGAGCCGCGAACACAGCTGGAATCCTAACGCCTGATTGAACGAAGTAATCTCGCTTGTACAACTAGATAACACTGATCTTTCTTACCTCTTGATTAGGAATTATCATCATTGATTCGTTATCAGCAATAATTCGATATAACAGCTAATTTCGGCGTCCGAGGGCAGTGCGTCCCGCTGGTGACATGCGACTGGTCGTCCACATCTGCAAGTACCACCTGAGCTCGTACTCTTCTGCGCATATGACCTTGAACAAATCACCTCTTCTGTTCTACGAAGACTCAAGAGCTTGCTTCCAGCAATGGCTGACGGAAATAACGCTATGAAGGAGGCAAGTATTACCATTTGCTTAAGGAAATAAAGAATTAGATAAAAAGAATTAGGGTGTTCAGTGTTCAAAATAACAGTATGCGTGTTTTTGTGAGTGTTTAATTTATATTTAAAACACTACGTGACATTTAAATGCATTTTTCCTTTAAAATGCTTATTATAACTATTCATGTGTATCTAATATATGACGGCTTATTAACCAGACAGTCGCAACTTACACAAAAAATAACAATTTTAAAAATATTACATTTCGGAAAACAAATGAATAAATGCCTGAAAATAATTTATATTTATCGCAGTAGGAGTAAAGTGTGTCTGTCTTAATTTTTTGATGTCAATGTGACTAATCAGATAAGTCAATAAATTTTTACGTGCGATTTAAACATAGAGCGACGGTCGACGAGCTTAGAAGTCAATTGCATTCATATTAAACCCATAAAGAGAAATTATTGTAGTCAAATTTATAATTAAACATTTTTATGTATCGGATTTCCGAGCCACCTAAATTTATCTATATTTCTTGTTTTATCTGTAGGTATCTGTCAAATTTCACGCACGTGTATAAACACACATTGTTACCAAATACAAAGTCATTGTGAGATTAAAGATATTGAACTAGCTGATATACTGACAAAGGAAGATAATACTAGTTTTTCAAATACAGAGAATAGTGCGAAATTTCAGTCAAAGTACATTAAAGAAAAACATTTGTTAATTTTCTGGCACAGTACATGTAATTGCGCGCATCGAGCGAAAGCGACTACTTAGTACTTTTGAGAGCTCTCGAATATAAATGAAGAAAAATGTAGTTAAAACATTCACCGTTAAGGACTAGCTATATAACTTGTGAAGATGTTTTTCTCGTCAAAAATTATGCATGTGATTTAATAAATTTGCTTCAAGACTCTTCGTTCAATTTGGCAAAGTCCAGAACAGCTTATTCAAGTCAATCAAAAAGTAAATAGTAGTATTATTCAACCCCACGATATCTACTAAGCCGTGGTTTATCACAATTTATTTCTCTAAATTTGTTTAATATTATCTCACTCGCAACCACAGCACGAACCAACAAACGAAAAAAAGGAAAGATATTTTTTAATCGCGAAATATGAATATAAATATAAATATTTACACTAGATGACCCGATGCGACTTCGTACACGCTGTACTTATTCTACCTATCCTCAGTTTAGATTTTTCCATACAAATGTTTTTCCCGTTAACTCCCGTTCCCGTGGGAATTTTGCAATATCCTGTTGCAAGTTTGCTTTAAGTATACTAAAGTAATACTAATTAATCTGCATGCCAAATTTCAAGCGTCTTAAGCTCAACTTAAGCGGTTTAGATTTTTCATACAAAAGGATATTCCCACTAATTCCAGTTCCCGTGGGAATTTCGGGAATTCCTTTCTTAGTGCACCTCTACGGTACCTAAGCCACCTCCCTTCCAAATTTCAAGTGCCTACTATAATCCTCGTTTAGGCTGTGCATTCATATGTCAGTCAGTTTCTCCTTTTATATATTTACGTAGATTACATAAAATGCAAATAAAATTTCCGAAATATCGAAAAAACATAAAAATCAAATTAATATAAATTTAAAAATGAATAATTAAATAAACAGTTATCTATTGCAACTGCATACTGGCAATGTTATATTGTAGAAAAACAAAGTTTAGTCTATGGTTTAATAAAGGCGGGAAAACACACAACAATATGTCAAACTTCAAAGTCGCCGGTCACGCAGAAATCAGAATTAATATTTAATACTAAGATCCAACTAAAACTTGTAGTTAAACAATTTACATTTTTTAACATAATTTTATAGTGCTCATGTGATTTGTTTTGGTCATTTCATGAATGTTTTTTTACTATTTTCGAATAAAAGATTTGACGATCCAAATGTAGAAAAGAAGATTTATTTAAGAAAACGAAAAGGTTAGTCATTCATCTAATTATTTAACTTATTATAGTACTTTATTTTTTGATTGAAATCGATTACTAAAAAAGTTATTTATAACTAAGAGCGAACCATAACTTTTATTCGCGTAAAGTAAAATAACCTATTTTTTAAATGTTCAAAATTCAAAATTCAAGTAACAAAATGTGTCTTGTAAACATTTAAAAGAAAGTTTTTAATAGGTATTTTAACTTAATAATATATTACAAAATTTCAAATGGCAAGCAAATCCGTATTTAATATTTATCATCATTACATAGTATAAAACAAAGTCGCTATCGCTGTCTGTCTGTCCCTTTGTATGCTTAGATCTTTGAAACTACGCAACGGATTTTGATGCAGTATTTTTTAATAGATAGAGTGATTCTTAAGGAAGGTTTATATGTATAATACATGCGTACTACCCAGTATTGATCCTTATCCAATTAAGTTAAATAAACTGTGCATTTATTAATTTAATACTATTATTACAAATTAAAAATGCAGGGACGTAGTTGTTGCGGCGCCGCGGCGACAAAAAGCTGTTGTTATAAATTATTGTGTATGAGGACATTCTGTAATTACATAAGCATAGCACCCGTGCCGAAGCCGGGGCGGGTCGCTAGTAAGCAATATTTTATGAATCGATGTAAAAAAAAATGAAATTAAAGATACATATTAAATACAAGTACGCTAGCGAGTCTATTTGAATAACGAGTTCGCTAAACTATAGCAAACGTAAATATTTTCGTAACGTTATTTCAGGAAAGTTCTAGAAAAAATGTCGCGGCGCAAACCAGGTCACATGATGATAGAAACTGCATCCACTAAACAAGAGCATATGTCGCTAAAGTAATTAAAATTCTCTGATTACTTTTAACAACCAATGACCCGCGGTTATACTTGCGTTGTTTTAGTTAGCGTATAAAGTGTTCTATTTGTTAACTTAAGGCCTTATCTATTTATTAATCTATAAAGCTCCCCTTGTAGATCAAAGTCCCCGAAGTCAATGGTTCGATGTCTATTTTACGCATTCGTAGTGGTCACGTGGAGACCACAGTAACAATCAATAAAATAATAACGAAATGAGTTATTATTAATATATGAGTTATTATATAAGTAGAATATGTATAAGGTAGGCAAAGGCAAAAATATGGGGTAGGTCTGTGAATGTATGTTTGTATGTTCCGATCTAACGCCTAAACTATTGCAGCTGAGCAAGTAGATAGATAAGATTCAAGATTAACACAGATTACCTTTGCCTTTTACCAGTTACTACAACTACGCCTTATGTCTTATGACAAAAAATTCGCCAAAATGAGTACTAAATGAATAAATAATAAAACAGTTATTTATCTGCGAATGAAATTTCTGATGTTCGCGAGGCCTTCAACGCTATCGCACACAAATATCTTAATTATTTTCTGTTTAAAACACGATAATTACTTTACGAGATTATACCTCAGGATGTAGAATCTCATTTTCCCTAATATAATAAGGCGAATATTTACTATATTTTTCTTTTTCTTTTAATTTCAGATTTTTGTTAGGTTTCGTTATTATGTTGTTGATTTTAATTGGTTTAAATTATCTTTCTAGTGATGTGAAGCAGCGATTTATGATATTGTTAGATTGTACCTATCTACTAAATGATTTGATTCCAGAACCAAAATAATATATTAAACTATTGCCTTAGGTATTATAACTCATCTATAAAGAGGTACAGAGTAAATTCAAAATACTTATATAATAAAATACTTACAAATCTATACTAATATATAAAGCTGAAGAGTTTGTTTGTTTGAACGCGCTAATCTCAGGAACTACTAGTACTATCATAATTAAGGAAATGAACTCGATTAATTACATGGTGAATTATGTAATGATAAATCGCAATGTAAGACTTAATTGGATTATACTAGCTGTTGCTCGCGACTCCGTCCGCGTGGACTTTCATATAAACTTTGAACTCCCCTTCCCCCCTTATAACCCCTTTTTCCTCTTAAAAAGTAGCCTATGTTTTATCTCGGGCTCTAGACCATCTGTGGAACAAATTTCATTTGTTTCAACCCCCCCTTCCCCCCTATTAACCCTTTTTTCCAGTTAAAAATAGCCTATGTCCTTCCCCAGGCTCTAGACTATTTTTGTACCAAATTTCGTTCTAATCGGTTCAGTAGTTTTAACGTGATGGAAAGACAGACAGATAGACAGAGTTACTTTCGCATTTATAACATTAGTATGGATTTTACAATATTTAATGTTTCTTGTATAATTTCAGACCCCGTCGAGTTCTGTGGAAAGGCAATCTATATCGGGGTCAGAGACCCCGAAGCGGGCCTCATGGGGCAGTCCCCTGGAGTTCATCCTGGCGTGTTTGGGCTACGCGGTGGGGCTGGGCAATGTGTGGAGGTTCCCTTACCTGTGCTATAGGAACGGAGGAGGTGAGATCTTGTGCAGACACTATTTATTCAGCACACATTAGATTTATCGGAGGAATCAGAGTTTTTAAAGAGATTTGTTTTTAATTTTTTTTAGTCTCAAAAAAAATCCTTTCAATTAATAAATAATTATTATTATATTAAGCCATAAAAATATGTTTTCGGCCTAAATTATGTACACCGTTTTTGTCACGCATAATAGATAATTATTACCTAACGTATTTGTTTGTGTATATTTCATTATGTATGATGTGGTTGTACTCAATATATAAATAAAAAAAAGAGTCACGTCAGCAGCTCTGACGTTACGAATAGTATCATCTTTGTCCATGCTAGGTTTTCAAAATAATAGTTTATCATCTGAGCAACGTGATGTTGTCCCAGAGGTCTGCATTGTCCAACGACTTAAGCGAATCTGATTTTTTCAAACAGCGTGAACGTATTAAAAGCAACTGACAAGTGACAAGTGTCAAATGCAAGTTTACAAATGTTTTTAGTTTGAATCGAATATACAGAAATATTTTTATCGAAATTCGTTAGATAAAGTAGATAAAGTAGTAAACTCAGAATAATCGCTTAGTTCGTTAATTTTAGATCTTCTTAATTATGTTAATCACTGTGTTTGTCTATGTGCGTCAACATACATATTTAAATTAACATGGTTATACACCAATTAAATAGTTTATAGTTATTACATTTAAACATCTCTGGCGCAAAACGTCACGCCTACAGACAACAGCACCGACCGCTTATTAATTATTAGTCATCAAAATCGGTTCGACGTAACGAAGGAAGATACAGCCATACATATAATGTCAAAATAATTACCCTTCTTTTCCGAGTAGAAAATAAGTATCAATATAAAAAAAAAAACTGTTTTGAAAGGTGACATTATTATCTCGGATTGTATCATGCCAATACGTGTGTACGAATTAACTGATAATGAATGCTTTCATAATTCTACGACTAGTAATATATCATGTTTATCAGGTAGTCATGCAATTTGTTAACGTCAAAGGCTATTAATAAATTTAATTCCGTCATATTATCGGACCATTTATAATGATTTAGTTTAAACTGAATGTATAGAAAATAATCATTTTCGTTCCAATGCCAATGTGAACATTGATTTAGTAGTTTGGCATTAAATACAAACACATAGGAAGGGGGAAGTAATTTTCCTCTAAACCAAAGGAAGGATTCTCGACCAGTCGAACCACTGATTGGTCGTTAGGCTCCAATGGTTCGATGTCTAACAAATATCTCCTAAACTGTTGAACCAATTTTAAATTAAATTTGCACATCGTGTACAGTTTGACCCAAATTAAAAGCTAGATTAGTTTATGCGGGCGGATCCGGGCGGGTCGCTAGTATTAGTATAAGGATATACTGACAATGTAATGAGAGAATCCAGAACCCCTCAACGTACTCGAATGAGCCGCTGAAATACTCGGTCGGGATGGCCAATGTGTGAAGACCTCTAGGAATGAAGGTTTCGCGGATAGCGCGTAGCTCGTGGTTTGTGGCTCTGGGGTTTGGGCCAATGTCGTGTAGGTATTTGCAATATTCACTAACAAATTTGGTTGGATGATTGAAATGATACGGCTTATCAGCACATAGTTATAATAACGAATTATTCATGTCTATGGACTTAGCGCCTTACGGGTTTCCGTGACAATTGTATGCGTATTTTTAATTTTAATAAAATACCGTTTTTACCCGACTGCCAAAGAGGGTAATGTTTTTCGAGTGTATGTAAGTATGTATGTCTGTTCCTTTGTGACCTCCTGTAGCCTAAACGGCTTGATGGATTTTGATGTATGAGGTATCGTTAGATTTGTCTTGATTACGGGAGTGTCATAGGATACATTTTATCCTAAAAGTCCCACGGGATAAAGACATAATTACTCTTTTTTTAGTGTGCAGTCGGGTATTTTGTTTTTTTAATAATAATTACTTGTATACTAACCCTTAAAGCTTTTTAACTTAAAAGCGTAATAAACATCGTAATAAACATGAATACAAAATCAGATTTAAACAAATAGTTTTCTTTCCGGCAGTATCGTGATTGAAATAATCTTTCGTGTTCTAATCTGTGAGGATGAAAAATTTCATAGGTCACCTCTATATATCCATACACACTGCTATTTATTATACGGAATACTTGTATAGTGTATAGATTTATATTATGCCCCAATATGCTGCGAGCATTCTTTGTAAGAACGCACGCTTTCAATGTTACTAATACCTATCTACTTTTAAAAATAAAATAAAAAAGTGTTTATTGCTACTAAAATACAAATTAAAAACATTATAAAAACAACACATACAAACAGAAACGTAGCAAAAGGCGACATCTCAGCTAATGCAGCTAATGCTGAGAGCGCTCTCAGGATAGCGCTGGTTATTTTGGGGTAGTTATTGGGGCGTTATTTGGTGGTATGGAGAGAAAGCCATTCCCCATTTATCACCTATCTACCTATCTACTATCTTATACCTATTCATGCATTGCATCTACAACTTTACAAACGAACCCTTTCGTGTCAGGCGTGTTTCTGATCATCTTCTTCGTGATGGTGATGCTGATCGGTCTGCCGATCTTCTTCCTGGAGCTGTACATCGGGCAGTTCACGGCTCTGGGCCCGATCAAGGCGTTCACGGCGATCTCCCCGTTCTTCTCGGGCGTGGGCTACTGCACGCTCGTCATCATCTCGCTGATATCCGTCTACTACATGATCATAGTGGCCTGGACGCTGTTCTACACCTACGTGTCGGTTATCGGCGACCTCGGCTGGGGGTCTTGTGACAACAGCTACAATACTGACTGTAAGTCAATTCGTTATTCTTTGGTATACTATAAATTATAATACTTAAGTAATATAAGTCTATTGGAATTTTTTGTATCTGGCGACCTTGTAATTACAAAGATTATTGAATGATTTCTTCTATAAAAAGAAAAACTTGTACAATAACTATGGATTTTAAGCAGGTTGCGAAGTGCTACTTTTGCAAATGAAATGTGTGTGTAGGTAAAAACAGGGTTTTAACTTATCTTGTCACAATGTTTGTCTTCAATAGACTCCTAAACCACATAACCGATTATTATAAAATTTGCACACCATGTGCAGTTTGATCCAACTTAAAAGATAGGATAGCTTACATCCCGGTATTGCCCCGGGAACGGGAATTACGCGGGTAAAACCGCGTGACACAGCTAGTTGTTTATAATTATTAATACTACTATTATACATAAGTAACTAATCTCCGAATTAACTAAACATATTTTGAAAATTATTTTACCAATAGAAATCGGTAGCATTAAAGGATATATAAATAACATTATTATTAATTTTGATTATACGGGGGTAAAGTCATAACTAGTTTCAATTTAATAAAACATTTATTGTTACAATTTTACTCAAGTCAACATTAGTTTTCAACCGACTTCAAAAAAAAGAGGAGGGTCTCAATTCGACCCGTATGTTTTTTTTCTATGTTTGTAACGCGATAACTCCGCCAATTATGAACTGATTTTTCGGCGTATAGGTCCTCCATACCTCAAGGGTGGTCCCATTTGAATTTAATATTAAAAAAAACAACCCTCAAGGGTGGAAAATTTGGGATGAACTTTTTTATACGCAATATCTTCGCCGATTATGAACGATTATTTTTTTGTTGAATAGGTATTATCATGAAGTCGGTTTTTTTAAAGTTAATTATGTCACGTGTTGTAACTCTTGTTTCATCATAGTATTGCCAAACAACCATTTTTAAATGTTTACCTGGCCACAGAGATCCGTGCTGTGTTGTTGACGAAACATTAGATCGAAAGTAGCATCGATAGATTAACGCTATCAGTTAATATCGAGATAAAACAGCGGTGAATATTAATAATATCGACGAGCGAAAACACAAATCGTTATCGCATATGTAAAGTAAATAATGTATGTTCTTGTTGCGTTATGAGATCCATATCAATATTATAAATGCGAAAGTAACTCTGTCTGTCTTTCCATCACGCTAAAAGTACGGAACCGATTAGACCCAAATTTGGTACACAGATGGTCTCGAGCCCGGGGAAGGACATAGACTACTTTTTAAATCAACCCGCAAAAGGTTGCGCTAGCGGTTGAAACCTTTTATAATTTTACGCTTTCACGGCGAAAACGCTGAACTGAATGTAGTGAAATTTGGAACACCGATGGTCTAGAGCCTGAGACAGAACATAGTCTACTTTTTAACTGGAAAAAAAGGGTTACAAGGGAGGAAGGGTAGGGTCAAAGTTTATATGAAAGTCCACGCAGACGGAGTCGCAGGCAACAGCTAGTATTTTATGTAGGAAAGAGGAAAAACGACACGTCATTTGAAGTGAATATATTCAAATTATACGCAAGGGAATAAATTGATGTCAATTATATGTGTCGAGGTGTCCATTAGTGAGGATGTAATAAAATTGTTTTGTACCAGTAAGAAATATCCACTAAAGTCAAAGTCAAATATATTCAACCAGAGTATAGGTCGCGTCACGGATGTTTAGCGCTGGACGAGAATATTGCGCATCGGTAGAATCGCGCTCGTAATTGACGTATTGGTGCGAGAAAGACGACACGACTGGGACAACCAATCAAGGCTCGCGCACCCGACGATCACGCGACCCGCGCGCCAGCGCTAAAGTTTCTTGACGCTACTTACACCTACTCTATGTACCTACAAATAGTAACACTTGAATTGACATGGTATAACAAAACTTATGTTAAAATGATTAATTAAAAAATCGTTGGATTAGTAAGGTTTCTTACATTCTATATTTTACGTGACTTTTCAAAATCAGGTTCGAGCACTAGTTTTATTTGTATCATCTTTATATCCTTGTTATTCGTTACCCAATCAGCAGGTATCATCACAGAAGCTTCGAGAACAACGCGTTTCCTATAATATAAGCAATTTCGCGTCGAAATTTTTAGGTATAAATCACCCCTTCATGACGTCGTGATGCAATCCTTGCGTAAAGTCGTAAATTTTACGACGCCCCGGTATATTATACTCGTAAAAGCATATCATTCAAGGCACTTAAGTATATGAAAATGATTCCTTATCAAAAGCTCTATATGAATACATTAATTGTCTATCCTCCTACACAGATTTTCAGTTTTATAACGCATGAAATAAACGATAAAGCGGGTATCATGATATATGAGTGGGAAGCGAGATTTTACGTGATTATTAAAATGAGCACTAATAAAATTATACGCGAAGTAATAAAGGATTGAACAATCAAATTAATAATAAATGAGTATTTATAGAATTATGCCCAAATGTGGTAAATGTGTTAGACTATAATTATGTAGTGTGAACACAATTTATTTGAATGATTTTGTATATTTTATATCCCTCAGTTTTTTTTCCATTTCGAAATTTTTGGCGTAAATATATAGCATAGTTTTCTGTTGGTAAAATATTTTTTTAATTAATTAAGTAGACTTAAACATAGCACCTTCTTCTTAATATTTGTACAGCTGCAAAGGTTCCCAATGTAATGGCTAAAACGATAGTAGAGATATGTAGTAATTGGGAGAAAAACTTCCTCCGAACTAAGGGTCTATAAATCAATCACCTACTGACTGGCCACTTTACCGACGCGAACGCATCGAGATCCAGAAGCTATATATATATGTTACAGTTAAATTAATTCTAGTATTAACAAAGGCGTTAAGTAAAAACTAGTTTTAACTGTAACATATATAAGCTGAATCTCGCAACATCACAAGCGCAATTGAGGAGCTCTCCGTCCGCAGTCTGCTACAGCGGCAAGTACGACGCGCAGTGCCGCGAGAACAACACGGGCTCGTCCGCCGACCTCACGTACTTCCTGCGGCGCTGCATCAGCATCGGCGAGGTGTGCGAGCTGAGCGGCCTGCAGCCCTGGGACGAGCGCCACTGCCGCGCTGGCGATGACATCGTGCCCTGGTACTCCAACATCACCCGGGTCATCGCGGCCGAGGAGTACTACAAGTCAGTCACTTGCCTTCCTCTTATGCCTATCTTATGATATTTTTAGTTTATCCTTTTGCAAATTCGAATACCATGAAAAGGGTTATGTCAATGTTAGATGTTAGACATATGCTGTCGGGGACTTTTCTCAGATCTTTCAAAGAGGAATAAATCTGATACATAGTTTTTGGAAAAATTTAACGGTGGAAAAGTGAATAATTTTCCCGGTTTTTGCAAAATGTATGACCTATGCTTCGATCCTACTAGACGCAATATGTTCTTATATAACCTAAAGTCTTACTCAAACAAACACAATTTTTCAATTGGAACCAGTATTTCCTGAGGTTAGCGCATTCAAAGAAAAAAACTCTTCAACTTTAATAATAGTTTAGATTTAAACTATTATCATCAAGTCAGCCCTTGGCTGTCCACTGCTAGATCTATATCTAAGGTACTTCCAAGGTACGCCCCCAATTTTCTTATTATCAAATTAAATCAGCGTTCTGTAGGTCAGTCCATAGCGCTAGCGGGCGCCCTACGCTTATTTTCTGTATTAATAATAATTTAATACTTACTTCTTAAGAAAATCCTAGATTGCTATTGTCTTTACACAGTTGCTCCCGTGACATACCGGGGTCTAATCTATAGTATTGTATGGTATGATGTGAAATAAATTTTAAGTCCCACTGCAACCTTACTCTAACTAAACAATAATAAGCCCGACTAGTACGAGTCGAACACCTATCGAGGGTTCCGTACGAAGGATCATTTTTAATTTATGTACATATCAAAGGTTCTTAGAAAATGTTTTATGATTTAATTAAACAAATATTTCTAGACTTCCGTTTTTTTCTGTACGGGTTGGTCTATAAGGTTTTTGAGTTTAAGGTAGTATTCTCCAGTATTCTACAAGTTTTGGTCGAAATGATATTTCGACATTTAATCAAATGTTTACTGAATTAACGGCCATAGCTTTATTTATGTGTACTTATGTACTTTATTTAATGCGCCAAGTTCTGAATCGCGCTTATGATATTTGTTGGAGACTTAGCATACATTCTCGACATCGAACCTTTGGGGCCTAACGGCGAGTCAGTGGTTCGACTAGTCGAGGATCCTCCCTATGGTTAGGGGAAGGTTATTTTCTTCATTCCATCTTCAGAATTAAAAGTATTTGATATTTTCTATTTGAGCACCGAACCCTTAAATAAAAGCCACTGGAAGTACACTATAATGCTAGGATCTCTCAGACGCTGTAAGTTGCAACTTCACTTTAGAAGTTTGCTGTAAACTTTTGTTTCTTCACGAAATACGGAGAGCTTTCTTTGTGATTTTTATTGTAAAATATGTTCGTCTTGGAATGGTCATTTAACAATTTTTCTCTTACATTTCATAAAATGAGAAGATTTAATCTATATTAATATAACAGTACCTACTAATAATGTTACATACAGGTAACATTTATGCGTTGAAGCTTAAGTTTAGAATGTTTAGATCTAGTTTCGTGTAAGCGTGATTCAGAACTCGGCGCATTAGTAGGTGCTAGTGGTCACTACAATAGATACATCTACTAGGTCGTAGGTATAGGTCACTACCGATTGCGCTACTGTTGGTGTCTCATATGTTATGAACCAGAAAATTATTGAACCAAGAGCATCGAGTTTTACGCGAGTTAAAATTGTGTTTAAGTATATCGCAGTCAGTAAGAGAGTTGTTCCGCCCGGCGAGTAGGGGCTTTATGGTACTTTGTACTTTAAAATTTTATTTCGCTTTATAGCTTTAGGATAATTAAATAAGTATTTTATAGCGTGAAAGTGTAGGACGCAGTGTACGTAACAGGATTTCTCCCCGTTAAAAATAAAAGGTTATAAAGTGGTAAGTGTATGAGTAATATTGCAGCGAGCGCGTGCTGGGGCGCGGCGACGCCACGTGGGACAGCTGGGGCTCCCTGCAGTGGCACCTGGTGGCTTGCCTCTTCGTGTGCTGGTTCCTCGCCTTCCTCTGCGTCATTAAGGTACTTAGCTCATCCACGCCAATTTGCTAACCTGGATTAAAGTTGGAAAAAATATTTTGTTTTAAGAACATTTTCTCCAACAATAGTTTTTCTGAATTAACTATTAATTCACGTATTTAGATTGAACACAAATGAGTATAAATATACTTGTAATGACAGATATAACTGTTCATTGTTTTTGAATTCGCTGCGATTCACGCATCGTACAATAGCATTCTTAAGTTGTCTAGGAATAGTAGTAGAGGGCGCATAAACATTCAGCTTTATAATGGTGTTTAATTACATAGAATACTTTGTGATGTTTCCTAATCTAGAAACTTAATTGAAGAAAGAAATAAAAGTATATAGTTGGGGAATAGTGAACATTAAATGTCGTTTCTTTGTTTGCAGGTGAAATTATAGTGTAATTTTTATAAATTGTAAATTTTGTGAAAACGTGTTTACTTAAATAAAACATTGTTTGCAGAGAAACAATTTATCATTAAAAATCCAATAATGTATCTTATATTATACTTTAAGCCGTTGTAGGGTATGAATGTATGTTGTCAAAGTATGATAATGAGTGATCAATGATGCGCAGGGCGTGCAGTCGGCCGGCAAGGTGGTGTACTTCACGGCGCTGTTCCCGTACGTGATGCTCACGGCGCTGCTCGTGCGCGGCGTGACGCTGGAGGGCGCGGGCGAGGGCATCCTGTTCTACCTGTCGCCCTCCTGGGACACCTTGCTGGACGCGCGCGTCTGGGGCGACGCCGCCTCGCAGGTACCTCATGCGCATGTACACGCACACGTGACGACTACGAGCACGCACTCATACACGTGCACACGTACACACGCACACGCACACACGCGCACGCACGCGTGACGACTACGAGCACGCACTCATACACGTGCACACGTACACGTACACACGCACACGCACACAGACACGCACACACGACAATAATGACTGTTTACATACAATTTGTAAATACTTATTAATAGTGATGTATATGTCACGATTGTCTTTATATTGCATAATATGAAAGCTCGTCGCTACGTTTACCAGAATTGATGGTCACTAAAATTGGTTCAACCGTTTAATGTTATAATTGAATTCGCGAAATACTATACTTGACGCAATCCCCTGAAAAGCGTACTCTTTTAGTTTCCCTTATTTTTAAGAGTATCGGAAAAAATAGTGGGTATCAAGGCGTAGTATATTGAAGTGTGTATACGTACGTTTGTATGTATAGTAACCGTCAATTACCTTTAGCACTGAACGAAACCTGCGCAGAAGTCAAAAATAAGGTATCAAGGAAAGGGCGCGGCGCGCGGGGCGCGTGATCGTCGGGTGCGCGAGCGTTGATTGGTTGTCCCAGTCGTGTTGTCTTTCTCGCACCAATACGTCAATTACGAGCGCGATTCTACCGATGCGCAGCTATTCTCGTCAATCGCTAAACATTTTTGACGGTTACTATTCGTATGTATGTACATATGTGTGCGTGTGCCGCAGACGTTCTACTCGTTCGGCGTGGCGTGCGGCTCGCTGGTGACGCTGGCGTCGTACAACCAGTTCCGCAACAACTGCCACTTCGACGCCGTGTTCGTGTGCGGCGCCAACCTGCTCACGTCCGTGTACGCGGGCTTCGCCATCTTCTCCGTGCTGGGCTTCCAGGCGCAGAGCATGGGCGTCAGCGTCGACGGTGAGTACCGCCCCTGCTCGGCTCACCGGGGCCCCGCGCTCATTAGCGTGGGGCCCCAAACACATCCACTGAGTACTTTGAAGCCCCAAAAGTTCTTAATTAATTAACGCGGGCCTCAAATTAATAACGAAGCCCCAAAATGTGTACCAAAAAAAAAAAGTTTAATTCAGGGTTTTTACAATAATTTATAAAAAACTAGCCCATAATAAATTATTAGTAAGTGTGTTAGTAACAATGAATTACTTAATCTAGGTTAGTATTGTTAGTATTTAGGTACGAGGTAGCACCAGGTACAAAACAATTAAAACCTATTTGGTTTCACCTATTTCATACCCAGTGCCAAAAAGGACGTTGGAGCCCCGAATAGTTTCTGTATTAATTATCCTGGGCCTCTAATTGATTTCGGGGCCCCAAAAGTTGCCCCATTGAGTACTGTGGAGCCCCAAACCCGTCACTACTCATTACGTTGGGGATCCAAGGCGCGCTTCTACTCAATAAACTACTCCCTACTCATTGCCTTTTAGATTAGAATAGGGCTCCACTCCGCTTCTTTACTCTACTCAACAAATTTAAGCTTGTAAATTTTAGAAGTATTCAGTACTCTAAGGCCTCGTACCATACTTTTTTTCTGTGTGCTGAGTAAAGGCCCATTCAATCACGCATAAAATATATGATAGAAACTTCAAATGGACGTCATCGACCAATGCATAGCGTTGCGGAACATAGGATTCTTTAATTCTAATTAAATAATAAAACAAAACAACGACCTAGGTAACAACAAGTACCTAAAACAAAGATATTTCAAACAATCGTGACGCAAGAGCAAAACCTATTAAAAGGTAACATCATCAATGAGTTGTTAGTGCATTGTATGGGTAGTGTAGCGCATCTCTATATGTCTGGTCTCAACGAGTGCACTCAGAGTGTGCAAACTAGTGTACACTGATTAATGTTGTTCACCAGAAGTTGTGTACATACTTCATATTATATTTAACTAGCTGTTGCCCGCGATTCCGCGTTAATTTTCATAAAAAAATCATTCCCCTGGAAACTGGATAAAAGTGTCCCATGTCCTTCTCCTGGTTCTAAACTACTTCCGCACCAATTTTCAGCCTAATCAGTTGAGCCGTTATCGAGTTATAAATTGTGTAACTAACACGAGTTTCTTTTATATATATAGATTTATCAATATCGTGAGTTACGATAAGGTGTACCTATACAGATATATCATATAGATGACGACCGCATCCAAACTAGCTGAACTCGATTGTATACGCAGTACAGCCGTTGTGAGATCTCTTGCAAGCTTGCAACTTGAACATTTCGTTCTTAAACGTCAAAGTCAAATGAATAATGATATCATAACAAAAGATTCTCTCGCAAAAGGTCCTTTCGTACAAATATTGAAACAGTATATTGGCCCGCAATATCGTATTGCGATGCTTATTATTCTCAGATGTTTTTTGCTCATTAATTGATTATATTGCTTCTCATATCATTGCTTTAATAAGCCTCCGTTGTTATAATATTACTTTACTGGCTGTGCCCGCTTTATAAACAAATCGGTTTTGTTGAATTTCATAGTTTTGTATTCAGAGCTAATTTAGATTCGAAATCCTTAATATTATATTTATGTCGCTTAGCAATATGATTTTCAGGAATGATGTCGTTTTTTTATAAATGAAGAATTTCTGTTATCAGAATAATTAAAATTTAATTTGAAGTAAATACCAACTAAAACTCGAAAAAAGAAGAGTGAATCGCTTGATTCACTCTTCAATAGAACATTTTAAGTTTATTACTTTTTCAACAGCCATAATTAGGTAAAGTAACTTTAAAAAAGTAATCTCTGAATATACTAGATTAGTTTTAAAAATCTCATACCAATAGAAGAATAGTAATTTATAAAATAATTTTCCTTCAAAAAATGCAATCTATCAATATTATCGTCATCTATCGTCATGTGCTATATCGTAAAGCAGATATAAATCAATTCTGTATAAATTGAAATTAATAAGTATTATAGTTATCACTATAGTACGCGTACGGAGGAAATGATTAAATTAAAAAAAAATCAGATAAATCCAAAGTCCATCGTCGCGTCGTTAAGCGGAAAACTGAAATGACTTCAAGAATGTTTTGAAGATCCTCATTATTGATAGATCATTCTTGTTCAGAATAGAATTCAATTATAAGTATCATATAATTTTTAGTATGAACATAGCGAATACGATTCTTTAATGGGTCTGGGTGATTGTATGTTTGTATTTACAAAAGAAAAGTATGTATATGTAATTTATTCCGTTATCTAGTTGCCAAAACACAAGCTTTCTGCTTAGCTTGGAACTAGATGGCGCTGTGTATACATGTCCTGAAAATATTTATTTATTTATATTGAAGTGTGTATATGTATGTATGTGTGCTTGTGTGTGCGCAGACGTAGCGGAGCAGGGCCCGGGGCTGGCCTTCGTGGCCTACCCGGAGGCGCTGCTGCAGATGCCGGTGCCGCAGCTGTGGAGCATCCTGTTCTTCTTCATGCTCTTCATCCTGGGGCTGGGCTGCCAGTTCGCGGGCATCGAGGCCATCAACACCGCCATCGTGGACCAGTGGCCCTCCCTCAGGAAGAGATACTGGATGGTGAGAGAGAGTCGCTTTCATTAGTAGTAAATTAATGAAAATAAGGCTTTCAGTTTTAGTTTCGATCTTTTTTGTTTTATATTTAGAGAAAGAGGATAATTAAATGTTTGTTTAGTTTAAATGAAATTAACTTTATTTTAGATAAGAGGTAATGAACAGTAAATATATTGAGCTAAACTCAGAATTATATTAACGATATTCTATATATACTAAGTAGCGTATAAATATTAAAAGCGCGATTCAGAAAAGCGGACTAGTAGCAGTCGCTACAATCTCATTTTCAGTAAATTTACAATAAGTAAATAAACTTGTCGACATCGAACCATCGGGCTTAACGACCAGTCAGGGGTTCGACTGGTCGAGGGTCCTCCCCTGGGCTGAGACTTGAGAGGGAGGCTCACATACATATAATGTAACGGTACGCGTGTTGGCGGCAGGTGACCGCGTGCACGTGCCTGTCGTGCTTCGTGCTGGGGCTGCCCATGTGCTTCAGCGGCGGCGTGTACCTGTTCACGCTGCTGGACTGGAACACCGCCTCCTGGGCCATCCTGCTCGTCGGGCTCGCTGAGGTACCTCCCATCACCACCCACCACCTTCTACCACCATATTACACCTTATAACACATGCCACCACCTTCTTATACCCTCTACTATATTCTACCAACACCCACCCTTTTACCATGTTCTAATACTTTTTAACACTTGACTCTCATATCTTGTATACAGTCCAGCGGCTCATTTGAATATTAAAAGAAAGAAAGAAACATTTAATCCAGAGCACAATAAAACAATACACTCGACACACAGAAGAAGAATATATACTTACTCTGGAAGAGGAACACCACTTTGCATGGGTTGGAGCTGCAAACAGTCCCGACGCTGATTTTCTGATTGTCTGACGCTGATTGTCTGACCACTTCGTAGTATAAAAAAATAATTTGCCTCACCAGAGCGCAGCAGTCGGCTGGAGCTATGGCATCAACCGCGCCATGAAGGACCTGGAGATGATGGGCATGAAGTTCAACCCCATCCTCGGGTTCTACTGGCGCGCGGTGTGGACTGTCACCATACCTGTGGCTAGCTTCGTGAGTGTTTGTTTTTGTGTGTGCTCTAATATTATTGTGACAACTTTCTTCTGCGTTAAGGGTGGATTTGACTCCCACACTGGAAAAATACAGTTGACGACGTCCGAAGCATTGAAATCACATTCGTGTTAATGATTATGAGTTTGATCCTCACAATGGAAAAGTCTGTCTGTGACTGTATTTACAGCAAAAAATATGATGAATTTGATACAAAAAACGCATGAATATCTATTGGTTAGTTTTAAAGATTTAAGCATACATAAGCATAGACAGAAGAAAGCTTTGTTTCATATTATGTAAGGATAAGAAATATAACTGTATTAATGGACTGGGTTCGATCCCCACACCGGAAATGTAATTTATTCTGGCATGTAGTTGCCATAACAAAAGTTCTGCTTAGCGTGTGTGTAAGTGTCCTGATATATTTATTACTATTGTTATCTTACCTGCCTCTAACTCTTCTGCTAAGCTCTACTGTAAGCTTATTTATGATTGTAATGATATATCTGGTGCGTGCAGGCGGTGCTGGTGTTCGTGCTGGTGGACTGGTCGACGCCGTCGTACGGGGACTACGAGTTCCCCCCAGCGGCGGAGGCACTCGGCTGGCTCATCGGAGCCTCCACGCTCGTGCTGTTCCCCGTCGCGCTCGCCTAC
>JADANM010002527.1:9637155-9664271 GCA_026213755.1 Eurema hecabe
CTTAATCAGGTAATTAGGTTTGCATTCACGCACAACTGACAAAACTAACTCTTTTTTCTTGTTGGTTTTATAATTTCTTAATTTTTATCATTTTGACTTGTAGTGTATAAAAGAACCAAGCTTTAACTATTTTCAACACATTTATCGTATAGAATACAATGATATTTTGTTTTACGAATTACGAGTGACGCTCCCGCTTTTTCTTCAAAAACCGCGGTGACAAGAGAGTGAGCGAGACAAAACGTTCAAATCATGACCTTTGCCACAGACACAATATTTAGCAATAATTCGTCAATTATAGAAGCATTATAATTATAACAACTATATTTATTTAGTGAAAACGTAATATGCATTATTATAAGATACGTAAACAGATATTAATTGCAGAATTATGACATGTAAAATGAAAGAAAATTAGACGTACTATACACACATACGTATGTTATATAACTTCCCTTACGGCTGACCGATTATAATTATTGGACTATAGCAGACTAGTCTATGCATTATAAGTCGGTGCACTTATGGACATACGCTCAGATAATCTATAGGTATATATAAAAGAAAGTCGTGTTAGTTACACCATTTATAACTCAATAACTGCTCAACTGATTTGGCTGAAAATTGGTGGGGATGTAGTTAAGAACCAGGAGAAGGACATAGGATACTTTTATCCAGTTTCCAGGGGAATAATTTTTTTATGAAAGTAAACGCGGACGGAGTCACGCAACGTCAGGCAACAGCTAGTAATAAATAAAAACACTTTTTGACAGAGAATATCACATTTAACAATTTTAACAGTTTAGTATTGACTAACTATCTGCTAAGCGCTTACGAACAATAAGGACGTCAATTGTGACGTCCTTATTGTTAGGATATCTTTCAGGTAACAAGTTCGACAAGTTGTAGGAGTCTGAAATTAATATTATGAACGTGATTCAGAAGTTGGCGAAGTTTATTTTGTAAATAATTTAAGCATGCTTTTTTAATTTTAATTGATTGATGATTTACGTCGATCCCGCCATAGAATGTGACAGGCTCTACACAAAAAAATAAACTGACTTGGGAGCATGGGTAAAAATAAAAAAATAAAAATAAAATAAAAAACACTTTATTGATGTATCTATCAAATACAAAACAAAAATTAAAATCAATTTTAACAAAAGGCGGCCTTATCGCTAGGAAGCGATATCTTCCAGGCAACCATAACCATAACCACTTTGGAGTTGGAGAAAACATTTTATCCGTCACTAATCAATTACTCGTATGTACTATATGAACCTACACTACGACTGAAATTATTTTCTACAACAAAATCTGGATAAATAATAATAAAGTCCCATGATTGAAAGCAAAGTCCACTGCTAGTGACTGCTAGTCCCAATAAATCTATTAGCAACTAATTATGGCTATTAGCGGGCAAGTGCACCCAATAGGCGGAAAAATCGCAGCCGAGCGTGTCCTTCGTACAATTTCAGAGGCGATTAGATTAACGAGTTTCTAATCTGTGAGTTATTGCGGGTCTCGGCTCCTCGCCTGACGGGGGCTATTATTAGCCACAAATTATTTGTAATTGGAGAAACAGTTACTTTTATGTGTTCCTTGTGTTTCCTTGATCGTGGGTTAGGTTTAGTTATACGAGCAAGAATTGAAATCTTACAATGTTCCGTTGTATTCTAACCGTTGTCTATATTTTTCTATTTCTAATGTGTCCAAGAGAAAGGTGACTATCGGGAAGAGAGAATATCCTGCATAGTTGCCTCTCATAATATATTAATTTGACGACCGTTTAGCGGAGTGGTTCGATTCCCACACTAGAAAAATATAATTGAAATTCACATTTGTATTTTTCTGGGGTCTAGGTGTTTCTATGTATTATATGTATGTACATATTTACAAAAGAAGAGTATGTATATGTAATTTATTCCGTTATTTAGTTGCCATAACAAAAGCTTCGGCTTAGCTTGGAACTAGATGGCTGTATAAATGTCCTGAAAATATTTATAAAAAAATATATATTTCAGACTAAGTAATATAATTCACTTACCTTTTCTTTACTGAGGTGAGCCTTCTCCAGAACTGTTTGTAGCCATTCCCACTGGTTCAGCGCTGGGGCAGAACCTTCTTGCCGGACGGTGAACAGGTTTGTGTTCAGCACTATTATTCGTAGTTTGCTCTGCGTTTGTTCTATAGTATAGTAGCCACCTGGGTAAGTGGTATTAAACTTGTATTATACCAATCTTTACAATAGTAAATACTATAAAATAGCATTAATACCAAGAAGAAATGCTTATCGTAAAGACGTTACAGGACAACACAACATGAACAATACAATTACTATCTATATGTTATAGGGCAGAATATTTTATTGTAACAACAAGACTCTTGAATAGATTTTATAAAAGCTTTCACTGTTGTAAATATATATGTAAGCTTTGTACATAAATACTGTGTATATAGCCTTATGCAGGAATATGTATATTGTATACGTCGCATAATAGTATGAAGAATGACATAATATGACTGAAGATGGCGATGACTCAATATTCTGCTTGCAAAGTTAAAATATTTATAGTAAAAACTTATAATTGTCTATTTTCTATTTTAAAGGTAAGTGAATGTGTAATAATTGTTAAATTTAAATATTGTTTTATTTTTATAATGTTTATAATAATATTAAAATTTCTATTTTTAGACAAATCAGAATTCGAGTTATTTACTCTTAAATATAAATCAACACGTTATATTGTATATTATTCCTGGATAAACACTCTTAATAAGGTAACAATGTATCTTATATATTGGTACTTATACTTAATACACTGAGTAGGTAAGTAGGTAGCTGTAAATCAATTTACCATTCTTGAGGGTCTGCAGTGCCTCCAACGGCAACCAGGGCCCCCAAAGCCGGTGAGAGCGTCTGAAGGCGCGGGGTCGGTGTGGCCCAGCGTCGGGAACACAAAGTGCGAGCTGAACGTCGTGCGGAGCAGCTCCGTCATGTTCCTGATCGCCTGGTGCTTCGCGTCGACTGTCCCGTTGTATCTTGACGTTACGATATCGCTATTGGAGATAAATCCAAATAAATGTCCTAACAATACTTAGATCTGTGTAGTTATGTAATAATAAAAAAAAGAAGAATCATGAACAGCCTTTTCAAATTATTGTTTTACAGATCAACAAGACCTTCAATTGACGCTTTGGGTGTATAAAATAATCTTGAAATAAGGAAAAATTGTCTCAAACGTTCAACTTTGTCTATTAAACATCTTTTGTTTTACGGCTAGCATCTTAGTTTTCGAGATTTATTGGTTTATTTAGCAGAACCGCATTTATTGCCTTCGAGTGTATGTTAGGATTAGGATTTTATACTTGAAATCTCTGAGTGCAATTATACTGACCCAGTCCACAGCACGTATTCAATATTCTCCGTGTGCCTTTTCCTCATGAACCGCAGGGCTGATTGTATGAGGACCAGGGTACTGTCACAGTCGTAGTCACCGTACGGGCCCGGGGAATGATGGATTGAACCGTCTTCTCGTCGACAATCTAAGTCAAATCAACGGCAAATATAGTACGCGTCATTTATGTTTAGCGATTGACGAGAATAGCTGGGCGTCGGTAGAATCGCGCTCGTAATTGACGTATTAGTGCGAGAAAGACAACACGACTGGGACAACCAATCAACGCTCGCGCACCCGACGATCACGCGCCCCGCGCGCCGCGCCGTTACCTCGATACCTTATTTTGGGCTTCTGCGCAGGTTTCGTTCAGCGCTAAAGATTCGTGACGCGTACTATACCTTTATTCAATCGTAACATTTTAAACGTCAAACGAGTTGCAGTCTCTACAAAGAAGAATGAATGAAGCTATGATAGTTGCTCTTTCAATATAAAAAAGGTAATAAAGTATAGTAGATTTCGGCAGCAATATAATCCGTTTATAGTTCAATATAAAAAGCTCTTTAAATCAATTATTTTTGATCAAAGCTTTTAAATTTACACACAAAAATGGTTGCATTTTTCCCTTTGAACACCAGCATAAAATTGTTAAATATTCAAGATCCATATCATTGTACAAGTAAATCGATGATAGATTAGCAGTGAACGGTCGTGCCATCACGAAACGAAAATGAGGAAGTAATCGCTGAATTTTAATACCTGGCTTGTTTGAAATCAATGTTGTTGTTGGTCTTTAGTGGTATTATAAGAATTGAAGTAAGTTAGGATTTCTTTGGTATAATATGTATATTCTTTTTATATAGTTTCTCGATTTGAGTATGTATCTCACCATCTTGTTTAAATGGGAGAAGCCACTGGCTCCTGAAATACAGTTTAACACTAGTTCCTCCCGAACTAGTGTATGGGTTCATAGGCTTATATTATGTATTTTATCTTACTCAAATAAAGAAGTATTATTATATATAAGTATTATTAGGATTAGGTATCGGGATGGTAATTTATATGGGTAAGTGTTTTAGGCAAAGGTGAAGAAAGACGAGGAATTTGTTTTTATGTTGTGGTAGTGTGTTGTAGTTTTATTTATATTTCGGAGGGCAACTGTGTAGGAGAATCAATGTACTGGCAAGCGTTAAACATGTAACATAAGATAATGGGTTCCTAACGTTTAAGAGATGATAGTACAATAGCAAGTTGCCAATACTTTATAATATATACTACTCTGTGTAAAAAGTATCGGGAATATGTCAATAAAAAGACCCGCGTAAAAGAGGTCGTTCAAATTTTTTTACTGCATGTTGTTAGCACTGTCTTGATTTAGCGCGCAAAATTTGAGCGGGATCTGTCATTTAATTTGTTTTAAACTTCACTTTTTGTTGGTCATAGTTTAAAGTCTTTGGCGATTTTTACAATGGAAAATATTGTTGAAGAAAGAGTGTGCCTTAAATTTTGTGTTACGAATGATATTTCATGTGGTGAATCACTAAAAATGTTGCGAAATACCTACGGCGAATCGTGTATATCGAAAACAAGGGCTTATGAATGGTATAAGGCTTTTAAAGAAGGCCGAGTAGTAGTAGACTTGCCTCGTTCTGGTAGACCTTCAACCGCTACGACCAAAGAAAACATCGACAGAATCAAGAAGCTAGTGCTCGAAAATCGACGTATGAGTCTGAGAGAGTTGGCTAGTGAGGTGATCATATCTTTTAAGTCCGTCCACAATATTCTCATTGACATTTTAGGCATGAAACGCGTCGCCGCTCGACTAGTTCCAAAAGAGCTCAATTTTGATCAAAAAGCGCAGCGAAAGCATGTCGCTGAAGACATGGTTTCCCGAGCTTCTACGGATCCGACTTTTATGAAATGTATTATAACTGGCGACGAGACATGGGTTTATGAGTATGACATGCAAAGAAGCCAACAGTCTTCAGAATGGCGTATCGAAAACGAGCCGAAACCCAAAAAACCGCGGCAAAGTCGCTCGAAAATCAAGGTGATGCTGACAGTTTTTTTTGACTACCGTGGTGTAGTTCACTCCGAATTCCTTAAAGAGGGAGAAACAGTGAATAAAGAATATTATTTAGGCGTCATGAAGCGTTTGGTTGATAGTATCCGCCGAAAACGTCCAGATTTGTGGCGACACAACTTATGGATGCTGCACCATGATAATGCACCATCGCACACAGCCATTATAGTGAGAGAGTTTTTAGCGAAAAATTCAACAAGAATTCTCAACCAACCACCGTATTCACCTGATCTAGCTCCGTCTGACTTTTTTTATTTCCCAAGTTAAAATTACCACTTCGAGGAAAACGTTTTGAGTCGATAGAAGCCATAAAAGAAAATTCGCTAAATGAGCTAAAGGCCATACCGCAAATAGCCTATGAAAAATGTATGGAAGACTGGGTGAAGCGGTGGAGATGTTGTATTGCAAGCGATGGGGCCTACTTTGAAGGCGATAAAATATATTTAGATGAATAATTTGTATTTTTTGTTTTATTGACAAATTCCCGATACTTAGTACACTGAATGTATATACATTTTTTTATTTTTTTTTTAAACCCCTCTCCCGGGTCATTGTCCGGGATCTTTTTCCACATATGTATATAGTGATAACAAATTTTGTTAATAATACATTTTTGAGGATGGATTTACCGCACAGTTCGCCCCGTCGTTTTAATATTTTTGATCCAATAACAGCAGGTGAACCTCAGATTCACCTACTGCTATTTCTCATGTTTGCCCCCACCGCCACCTTTCCAAAGAAGGCTACTTTATAATATATTATCATAATGCCATATCTACTTAAAATGGCGCTGAGTATCTGGAGTCTCAAAAAGTATGATATTAGATAATTTGATATTAGGTAGGATTAAAACAATACTTACTTTTTCTTTTATCGTCTAGCGATGAAGAGGGGTCATAATGGAAGTCTGTGATATGCCAGAAGTAACCTGTGGACAATATGACAAAAGAGGTCAAAATCAATAGGTCAAGAAAAAGTTTAAGACTTACAACCAGACTACGTAATAACTAAATAAAAGTCTCTCGCGTTATTGAGAGGAATATTTTGACAACTCATTTATTAAATTCGGGTCAGCAGTTCAGACTTCAGACACTACGATGGAAAATACCTTCAAAATACATACGGATTGTGTCTTTAGTCTCTTGTAAATGTTTATTATAGTAAAAAAAAATGTATCGTCACAAAAGCTTAATATAGAAAATGCTGTCTATCTAAAATCTAAAATCTAAATCGATATTTAATTCGATTTTCTTCCGAGTAGTAATACCACTTAACAATTATTATCACCCGCATAAATCTGATACAGATTTAAATTTACAGCACTTTTAGAGTTATACGGAACACACTTGCAAACAATGTGGCTTCAATTAAATAATTTATGATTCTAAGTATTTAACGGTAACTGCGCAAACGGTAGGTAAGCACAGCAACAATAAAAAAATTCATTAAACACAAAAATTGTTCCTCGAAAGACGGATGAAATTTATCAGGCTGGAAGCTTCTAATAAAAATACGCCCGAAAGGGATTCCATTAAATAAGTAGGAATTTAATAGTCTCGGTTCTTAAATCGGAACGTTGGAATGTGGAATACAAATCAGGAGAATACCAGGTTGTTTGGGGGAAAAGAAAATGTTATGAAGTTTTTGTGTACTCCAATAATTATTGATTACTAGCTGCGAACCGCGGTTTTACCTGCGTAAATCCCGTTCCAGGTGCCAAATCGGAAAATAAATGTGTTCATTATTATAATCTACCTGCATGCCAAATTTCAGCTAAGTCTATTTAGTAGTTCTTGCGTAAAAGATCGACAAATAAACTTACAAATGTCCTCGCAAACTTTATTTTAATTTAAAAGCTGTCTACGGTTTCGTCGTAGGTAAAAATATTTTCAGGACATTTATACACAGCGCCATCTAGTTCCAAGCTAAGCCGAAACTTGTAACTAGAACTAGATAACGGAATAAATTACATATACATACTTTTAACACTTTTAAATACTTTTTTTCTTACATTATTTAATACAAAAATAAATCGCCAAATGTTATGAGCATACCCCAAAAACACTTGAAACAATTAAGAAAATTTGAAGTTTTTAACATAAATTTAAGTACAAGAATCGTTTTTAAACAGAAAAAATATAACACCATTAATTATATATTATGATCGAAAAGTAGCTTCGTGATATAACAGCGTCGTTTTGAATCGAATTATGTTCAATTGAAGGCATTATATGAAAGCATTACGATACCATTCAGTTGCGTGTTCATGAACAGTTCATATCAGTAAAATGGGTATAGCAATGGTATTACAGGTGCGGTATGAAGGCGCTTGAAGGTCTTTATTTGTAAACTAGCCGTAGCTCGCGACTTCGTCCCCGTCGATCTCTTTTGCCATTATTTCTTCGCTCCTATTAGTCGCAGCGTGATGTTATGTAGCCTAAAACCTTACTCGATAAATTGTCTATTCAATAAAAAATAATTTTTCAATTCGAACCAGTAGTTTTTGAGATTAGCGCGTTAAAAACAAACAAACAAACTCTTAAGCTTTATATATTAGTATGGATAAGTTGGTGATATTGCAATACTTTGCTAAGCCTTTTGAATAACTTCACTACATAGCATAAAGAAGTCGTTTCTTTTTGTTCTTATATCTGCATGTATGCTATCTTTAAAACTACGCAACCGATTCTGATGCGGCTTTTTTAATAGATAGAGTGATTTAAGAGGAAGCCGGGGCGGGTCTCTATTAAGCATATATATTAAATGTATAAAGTTTACAGCGTATCAGTCGCTCGTTCCTTCCGGGACACGTTGCAAATAATTAATTCATTTCTTACGTAATTAATGTTTTAATGAAGACCGGTTTTCGCATCTTAAATCGACTTCAAACAAGATGCGGTGTGGAGACACCGGCTGTACTTAATCTAACTACTGTAGAGGAAGGTTTGTATGTATAATACACTAGCTGTTGCTCGCGACTTCGTCCCCGTCGGATCTATTTATTATTATGTTATAGTGAGTCAATCCTAGAAGATAGACATATACTGTCCTGGACTTTTTTTAGATCATTTAAAGAAGAATAATTCTTTCATACATATTATTATTTTTGTATCTTGAACCGTTTTCGCAGCGCACGCAAAGGAAGCCCTCAAAGATGAATAATTTTCCCCGTTTTTTCCATATTTTCCACTATATCTTCGCTCCTATTAGTCGCAGCGCGATGTTATGTAGCCTTAAGCCTTCCTCGATAAATTGTCAATTTAATAAAAAAAATATTTTTCAATTCGAACCAGTAGATCCTGAGATTAGCGCGTTCAAACAAACAAACAAACTCTTCAGCTTTATATATTAGTATAGATAAGTATAGATGTAGCGAAGCCGGTGAGGGTCGCTAGTTTTTTATATGTGCCACTAAGGAAGAGTTTGAAGAATTTTCAGAGAAGGAGAGAGCGACTATCAGAGATTCTTGTCGGCTCTTCTCTGTAGAAACTGCCTTCCGAACCGGTGGTAAATGTTTTGTAATACCATGACGATTCAAAACTGTTACTATGTGTAGCCTAGTTGAATAAAGATACTTTTGACTTTGATTTTTTCCTTGTTGTACCAAATTTCATTACAATCGGTTGGGCGGTTTGGCCATGAAAGCGTAAATTTATAGAAATTCAACCCCTCGCGCAACTTTTTGGGGATGATTTAAAAAAAAGAAGCCTATGTCCTTCCCCAGGCTCTGGACCATCTGTGTACCAATCGTTCTAATCAGTTCAGTAGTTTTAGCGTTATGGAAAGACAGACAGACAGAGCTACTTTCGCATTTTTAATACTTAGTATGCATATGGGTCAATCAACTTTTAAGTGTACATCAATAAATAAATTTGATTTTTTTTATTTTATTTGTAAATTTATTTTTTTAACATATTTGCAGTAGATAAATATTTATATTTTAAGAATTCACATAGAGCAGAACGATTTATTTAAATAAAATAGTAAATTTGACTCCGAAATCCACATGACTCTAGTTAAGATAGTCCCTTGGACAACTGAACTAAATAGGCTTCTGAACCATTAAAATTCAGTCAAATTGTAAACCGTCACTTTATTCTCACTGAATATAGGATAGATTCCAATTTATAATATATAAATAAATGACGTAGCTTTTAATTTAAAAGTTATTCCCAATAATATTGTCTCCTGCACAACGACAAACTTTTAATGTAACAAACCTTTCATTTAACTTATAAAATAATAATTTATGGCGTAATATTTAACAGTTTATGAATTTACTTTTAACCCTTAATTACTCGCATGGGGTCAAACCATTTTTGGGTTAAAAAATCGGGCACTTGGCGTGGTCCGATTCCCCCCGCGTCCTCGCTAGCTTCATAAAGCGCGTCATTGCTTGTATTTTGATAGTGGCCAAGACAGGGAAGTGGAAGTAAGCGTCCCTGCACTCTTGAGCGGTGACCCCGTGCGAGTAACTACGTAACTTTTTTGGAAAAGGTAAGTTGTTTATTTTATGTACTTTTCTTGTGTATTATGAATTATATTTATACTCTATGTCTATATTATGAATTAATGTTTGTTATAAATATGTTTTTTACAAGCTATGTCTATGAAATCATCCAAAAATTCCGTTATAATACGAGTTTTGTTTTTTTCCTCAGAGCCAGTCATGGGTAGGAGAGAACTGCAAATTGCGCAGTGGTTGGCAGAGGCAGTGCATCAGGCATGCATCATGCAGCTCATATCGACCCAGCCTCAACTGACAAGCAAAAACCAGATATTATAACATGTTATTACAGCACTAAAGGAGGAGTGGACACCAATGGTAACTTGTGGGGTACATACAATGTACCACAAAAGTGATGGGAGGCGAACCAAACAATGGCTGTTGCCATTGTCCATCTGATAAATGTTTCAGGCATAAATGCTTTCATTTGTACATCGAGTAAATACCACAAATCACGTATACACATGAGGTGTAATTTCTTGCAACAATTCTCAGTTGAAATAATTCAAAATCACCAGAAACGACGACTTGAAGTCAGAGCAACTCCTAAGGTGATAAATAAACGTCTGATGGAAGTGCATGAGTTAGAAAATCGCGTCCCACCAACCACTGCAAAACCTGGACGTTGCAATAGCTGCCCGCGGAAATGTGATCGCAAAGTACCAACAAAGTGCAATAAATGTACAAGATTTGTGTGCAATCATCACTGTGAAATATACTGTCAGCAGTGCAACAAGAGAGATTCGGAAAGTACCTAAAAACACAGTATTACCGATGATCTCAGTATACCTAAATACAAAATTGATATTCACTGATCTTTTTTTAGTTTATTTTGTTTTTGTCTTTTTAGTGAGTAAATCATATTATTACTTATATATATGATTGAAAAAATAAAGCATTTTAATAATAGAAAGGTTTCTTTTACTTAAATATACTTATATATAATACAAAACTACCCATACCATTTGGGGTCACCTGTGACCCCATGCGAGCAATTATGTAATATTCTTTGTGCGAGTAATTAAGGGTTAATTGTAACATTCATATTTGAAAATTTTGTAAACCATTCTATTTTTTTAAGTACTTATGAAGATAATGTATCTTTCAGAGATAGGGACAAAATGGTTGTCAAGTGGACATATACAGTTGTCCATAGGACATACTCGGGACTCCGAAGGAGGTACTAGGATTGAAATCGCCTGTATTTGTTCTTTTTATGTAAAAAAAACAACAATATGACAATAATTATCAGTTTTATCATTATTCTTTACGAAAGAATCAACATGACAAACTATTCAATAATGAACAGATTAAATGTAATAATAACTTTTACTAATCAACTTCAAACATAACGTATTCTCAATTATATTCCTAACAGCTCTTTGGCGATTTCTCTGTGACTGTTTTCGCAGCTTCCATATAATTCTGCAGTTTTCTTTATCTTCGGGCAGCATACTTGAAACTAGTTTTTTATTCCTATGGTAGCTTTCCTTTTTTTTCTCTTTCGCTCAGCTAATTTCTCCGGGTCTGCTTTAAGTCTTTCTCTATAGCGTCTTGATTTTTCTTTTTCCGTCAAACCCATTACCTAAAAATAATAAAAAAAAACATTAGAATAAAGAACTAATAGACTATAAAAATGTGTTAAGTAACACACGTCAAGAAGTATAATGTTGAAGTTGGTCAAAATATCAATGTAATTTATATTTAACAATAATAAATGCTCTAGCCCTGGTAAGAGGCTCTTCAGTGACTAATTATTGAAAGAAAAAGTATGGCTTTATGCTGATTCCATTATTATTGTCCTAAGGACAACCAAAATGTCCCACGGACAACGGTTTTGGTTGTCCAAGTGACCGGTTGTCCGTGTGACATTTATCAGTATTTGAGCTTCCTGGTATTAAATAATGATATTTTGAATTAGATCCCACGCGCAGTGAAAAATATAGGCTAAATAGAATATGTTCCACTTTAATTTACTACGGTATATCAAATACTTACGTTTTTGTGCCGGTTGTCCGGTAGACACACAAAAAAGCCACCCACTTCTTCAAAACACACTCGGCCGACTGATGCCGCGGGAAAGATGAATTCAAAATGGCGCCTGGATAAGTGCTATCAACAATGAATCGACTTGTTCTCAAGGCACTGATCACGCCATCTGTGTTTTAGTTTTGGAACTTTTTTGCAGTTGTCCGGTGGAAGTCAGGATATTAAAATATATTAGGGACCAAAATGAACATGCAAAAAATTCGTTAAATTTTTAAATCAAACAAATATCTATATGCTAGCATCATAGTTGACATTGTAATAAATAATTATGTACAATCGTAATTAACTGCCATGCAGTATTTTTTTTGTATAAATTGATGTTTCATTGTATTAACCTACTGGGGGACAAGCAAAAAAACACTTCATCAGATGTTTTGTCACCCGGACAACCATTAAAATTCCATTATAATAGTGATTTATTTAAAATAATTCACTCGTATATTTGATTAATAATACGATAAATGCGATATATGCCAACAAACCACTTAATTTTCTTTAGAACTGCGATTATTGGTCAGGGACAAAACATAGTACTTACAGGACAAATAAAAGTTGATTGACCCATATACATAAGAATTCATATTTTTTTATCCAATGCAGCATTGATGTTTATCACTTAATCTTTTTATTGATTATTAGATAATTGCTTTTCACAACTCCCTAACTGAACCGAGTGTAATGACATCTCTTATGAGATGATGTTACCATAAGTATTTTACCATTAAACTGCATAGATTTCTGCATTTTATTTTTTATACTATGAGTTTTTTATGAGACGAGCTGGACGCACTCCTGATGGTAAGAGAAACGTCAACCCATGCATTGGTACCTGGAGCTCTAAAGCCAAACTCTGGACAGGTTGGACTACACCGACGCTCCCCACTTTAAGTCACAAGATGTTACAATTCGCGTCACGAATCTTTAGCGCTGAACGCAACCTGCGCAGAAGTCGAAAATAAGGTATCGAGGGGACGGCACGGCGCGCGGGGCGCGTGATTGTCAGGTTCGCGCAATACGTCAATTACGAGCGCGATTCTACCGATGCACAGCTATTCTCGTCCAGCGCTAAACATTTGTGACGCGACCTATAAGATTCATTGGGCCAGTAATCAATATAATCTTAATTATTTTAATGTCATATCTATTATACTAGATATTACGCTAGATATATACATGTGCAAGAAAATTATTTCAGTTATTTTAAACAGTATGAAATCTAACTTGGTCATACTGGTGCTTCACTATATTCATTAATTCTGTTAAAGCATTTTGAGTTAACTTGAAATACGTTAGTTAGCATAGATCGGTCATCAATCAGCGCCCTTTGATAAACGCGTGCCAATTATCTGGCGATTGGCATGCCGGGAACAGACGCTCTGGAACGAGATAAATTATTCTGTTAAATAAAGGTCATACGAGTAAAACGACATGCTATGGTAATCTTCTATCTAGCACAGTGATTCTCAACCGCTGTGCCGCCAAATTTTGCAAAGATTACTATAAATGTATAGCAAACAGATCAATACGTGACTCTTGCGGCCGTATACTGTTTTTTTGTGAGCCGCCAAACTTTGAAATCTGTACCGCAACAAAAAGAAGGTTGAGAAACTGATCTAACTAAAAGAACAAAGCTGCTCTTTGTTTTTGGTCATACAACATAGTACCTTTTTTTTATGCGATGAAGTAGGGAGACGAGCTGGACGTACTCCTGATGTTAAGAGAAACGCCAGCCCATGCAAAGCCACACCGACGCTCCCCACTTTGAGTCACAAGATGTTAAGACTCATTGGCCCAGTAATTACGCTGGCTACAGTGCCCTTCAGACCGGAGCACAGTGACATTTACATATCACTGCTCAGGCGGTAGAATGTCTGGCACTGTGGGGGGGTACCCACCCAGTCGGTCTCCTGCGAAAGAGACCTACCCCCGGTTGACTACCTACTGGTGAGTGTACATTAGTACCTTGTGTTGACTGATATTTGAACATAGTTTTGGTATACATTTCGTCAAGAAAAGAAAGTTATTTTTTTCTAGAAATAACTTCAGTCTATTCCTATTACCGATTTTTATAGGTCTGAAGTTATTTTCTATAATTATATAAATTGCGACAAATTAATTCTTTTTGCAAGTACGCCACGCCAACGAGTCTCTTCGGATCTAATACGAGTATCTCTAGGTATTTCTAATTAATACATATCAAAGCTTATACATGAAGCAATTATTCCCTTTGAGCTGATGCCCGCGCCATGGACCGCCTGAAAAGGGTCCTTTTGATAAACGGAAATTATAGATAAAGCCTAGTGCAGATACGATGAAAATACTTATATCATTTAAAATAGTATAGTTTCTGAGGACTATCAATGAACTTGCTTCTTTCTTTATCGTAACTAGTCGTTTTCTTAGTATCGTTTTTTGAAGGTCGTTACGGCGCTTAAGCCTTAGGGGAAGAGCTAACCATCACTAGGCGAAAATAAAAAATCCGCTAATGTCATGTAAAAACAAAAAAGGCGTTACAAGGACTTAGTACAAAGAGTAAACACAGAAATGCTTCATTGATCCTTAAAACGATTTATATTATAAAAATATTTTTTAAGTCTGCAACGTTTTAAGAAATAATCTCTAGACCTACCAAAATTAAAATTTGTTTATACATATTAAAAAGTGTTTATAGGCTACCAAAACCCTTTTGTTGTTTAAGTCTCGTTTTGAATTTTTAATCAAATATTAAATAATTTGTCCAAAGAACTCACTTAGTTAAGTCAATATCAAAAGTATCTTTATTTAATTAGGCTACATAGAGTAGCACTTTTTTCGTCGTTATTACCAAACATTGACCACCGCGCCGGTTCGGAAGGCAATTTGTATAGAGAAGAACCGGTAAGAAACTCGGTTAATTGCTCTTTTAAAAATAAATAGATAAACATAAGCAAATCTAAACTATAACAACATTTATACATAAAAAAGGTGACCGTCCTGCGAGCGATAAGAAATAATCCAAGGATTTTTGTTATCAATATATTCATTTTAAGGTATAATATGCCATTTTAATTAGACATTTTTAACAAGGCTTCAAAATGGACTAAGTCAGAATGCATAGTTACCGTTTGTTGACTAGGATGTCATTAAATGGAGATTAAAATAACTAATTGAACCATTCGCAGGATTGCTCTCTTAAAGGGCCGATTTGCTTCAATAAGCAAAGCGATATCTGTAACATATCTGTTTCCAATGAAACAGATATCTGAAACGCCACGTTCAGATCCATGGAGTATGTAGATATAATTATGACCGCTGATCTATTAGCAAATAATGATGCTGATAGCTGATACAATGAATTTGATTGTGTATTTCTCCAACGTACCTATTTATTTTTAGTTAAAGCTAAGAGTAGAGTTCAAAGTATTTTTAACACTCCTCAAACAATATTGTTTGGTTTAACATAACAACTTTTTTTTACGCCACCAGCCACCCAGCATTTAACAGATCAGCCTGTTACAACCTTCCAACACTCCTAAAAACTTATTTTCATCAAATTGTTTAGGGAAAAATTAATTACACCACCAGTTTCGTTATATCAGCTAAATGTTTCCAATAGCAGTGAAAAAATAAAGGTTGTAGAAAGTGTTTTGTTTCTTAAATGTAAAATGAAGTATCATCAAGGTAAAGCATATATTCAAACATCTTCATTAGTAACTCTTTCTTTAAAGGTCGTTGATAAAACTAGTTACTTTATAATAAATTTACGATTTTAGTGCTAACACTTTAATAGTAAACCTAAACATATCACGCATAGCAACCGTAAATTTTTAATTAAGTCGCGAAGATATCAAGTTTTAGACGCCCTCAGATCGCTTTTCAAATGCAAGTCAGCGCGCCTAGAATTTTCTCGAGCCTAGAATTTTCTAAGAAAACTAACCGGTTTTTTATCTCGGTTTTCTGAATACGCTTTTCAGTGTGGTCAGAACGTACGTGTTTTGACACACTTTGAGCTATACGCAGTCTTGAGAAATGTTTCTAACGACTCCATCATCTGTTATTAGGGAAACAACATTTATTTAGAATTAAGACAACTATTTATTATGTAATATCTTACTTTAGTTTAACATTACTATGTAGTTCCCAATGTTTGGCATATTTTTTAGCGAGTAATTCAATAAAAAAATTAATAAAATGGTAACTGATATTAATAATGCGTTAAGTAATACATTATTACTATCTATCTATCTATCTAAATTATGTGTTACGTTGTTTGTCCGCGATTCATTCCTAAACTACAGAGCGTTTGATCCAACTTAAAAGATAGGATAGCTAACATCATAATATATGCGAGCAAAGCCGGGGCGGGTCGC
This sequence comes from Eurema hecabe, assembly GCA_026213755.1. Lineage (NCBI taxonomy): Eukaryota > Metazoa > Arthropoda > Insecta > Lepidoptera > Pieridae > Terias > Terias hecabe. The sequence goes on from JADANM010002527.1 coordinate 9,653,542, forward strand.
TAGTGTTTTATAAATTACTAATGAACTGTATTAAGTCAAAAGTTTTGTCTACCTACAAACACATTGCTAGAATCACTTAATAAAAATCGCTTTGACAATCATTCGCCTTTATTATGTTAATAGCCCTTACCTATTTTGGCGTGAGTGCAGGCCAGTAGAGTGATAATCGCTATAAGCAGCACCACGCTCGTGTTCATCCTGAAGGTCGCTATGGCTTCAACGGTCATCTGAAACCAAACATTTTCTATATGCATATAAAATTGGTACTGGGGCCAACCATCTTTTACAAAACTATCATGTATCAGGATCGTTTTGTTTCAAGCTTATAATAACATTATTTATTTATTTATTTATTTATTCTTTATTACATTATAACATAACATAATATACAAAAAGGAAAATACAGAAAAAGACACATGTAAAAGGCGGCCTTATGGCTGTAAGCCATTTCTTCCAGGCAACCAGGTATAGGATAAAATAAGAAAATTAAAGTCGATTCGCGAGTACATATAAATACATAAGGTATACAACTAGATAGTATACAATACATACTACATAAATACACACATATATACAAATATACATACATATAATATACATATTATTACATTAACTAACAGTAGAAAGGTAGTGATTATTAACTTTATACTTAAATGAGGATAAGGTTTGTGCGGTACGAATAGATAAAGGTAGTGCGTTCCATAGTCTGATAGCTGTCACTGTAAAACTTAGTGTGATGAACAGGGAAACTGAGGAGAAAGTTATCAGAGGATCTAAGGGTTTAAACAGAATCAGAAGAAAGGAATTTAAGCGATTTTTAAGATAAGAAGGAGCGTGAGGATTAAATAAGATTGAAAAGAGAAAGCGAAGGATAATATGTGCATTGCAACATTACTCAGATTCGTACCATGACCTCTATAAAACAATAATATTTTAATCCTGCTAAGCAATAGCATAATAATAAAATAACGAATGATTGTCTATTCCCTGTGAATAGTAAAAAATAATATAAAAATCTTATTTAAAATATTTCGAAACTATGCTCCTCTCACCGAATGTTTTATATTCATTTTTTTGCTGCATGGGCTTTTGTGTGGCAAACATTGTATTGATAACTCCTGTGCTCCTTTAAAAGTTTAATATCCGGATAGCAGTTTTAGAAAACATAATATTACATATTATACATTATAAATATTATATTAAACTGCATTCTTGAAAGAGATTAAATATTTATTCACTCTATAGAAGATTTTACCAGCTACACGACCCGGTTTTACATGTATGATCCAAATAAAACCTCTTTTAAAAAATCCGCATCGAAATTATTTTGCGTGGTTTCGAAGATATAAGCATACATCCCTTGAGATGTCCCGTCGGTTACTGTTTAATAGGACGGCAACGCATTGTCTAATGCCTTCTATCCTTGTTATATCGAATACCGGATTTTATCTCAGACCATATCGTCTCATTAGCGATTGCAAATCTGTAATATAAAAATGAATCGCAAAATTTGTTGGAAAAGGCGAAAATCAACTGAACAGCTGAACCAACTCAATTCTTTTGCGTCGAGTACAAAAATAATATAATAATCAACGCAAATTTTTTGAAGAGTATTTTTAAAACAAATTTTTACAAAGGATTTCGTGGTTCAGGCGCGAAAGTATAAAAGACATATTTTATAACAGAGCATTTGACACAATTTTACCGTGACATTACTTTTAAAGGAGAAACATCGATCCGTTGGTGCTTTAGCAGTAAAACATATTTTTAGTGAACTCTTGACCCAGTGAGACGATGGCACTCGCGCCAGCGATATAACATTTATGAAGACACTTCACAAAGCCGCCATTTATATTTATTTTTAAATACATAGCTTGTTTGTTACTTTATTTATTTTGAGTGTTGACGTGCGAATTCGGTTTTTATATGGCATTTTATTATTTATCGAAATTGAATCATTTTTTTATATTGGTAAGCGACTATTTGATTTGACATAATATGATGAAAATTACGCCTAACATACCAAACCCTAAAAATACCAAATTAAGATTCAAAATATTCAAGATTAAAAATAAAACAGCATGAAAATTAGTTGTGTGGTTGTGTGGTAAAAGATTTAAGCATAGATAGGCACACACAGAAAAAATGCGACTTTGCTTTATATGCCGGGGGAATAAAGAATAAAGTATCCAGGCTATCACCTTTCTACAAACCAAATTTTAACTAAACTGGGTCCAGCTTTTTTTGCGTTAAAGAATACATACATTCCCACAAACTGACATTTTTAATATAAGTAGGATAGTAGGATAAGATGATAAGAAAGTAGAAAGTACACTGATGATACTTATCTAGTTAAGCTCAATCATTGTCAGTGCCGTTTCCACAGCTTTTCATGAAACCTGAATCGATTGGAATGACAATCACCAAGACGTCGGCCTACTTCAAGTGAAACGAACATTCATTAAACTCCCAGTGGAAACTTCAAAGGAAATTTGATGTCTAATTACAATTCAGTCCAACCTGCCTTCTTCTGAAATTCTGCTTAGGATAATTACGTAAATTATTTGCATTGTAACTGTATTTTTCAATTACAACTGGTAGGTTCATTTGAAGATAAGTGAGGATGTCCATTGCTAGCATGAAGCTAAAAATAATCACGAATGCGTTGCTGGTTTTTCAATACTGAACAGTAAGAATGGTTATAGTACGCGTCATTTATATTTAGCGCTGGACGAGAATAGCTGCGCACCGGTAGAATCTCGCTCGTAATTGACGTGATTGGTGCGAGAAAGACAACGCGACTGGGACAACCAAATACCAATCAACGCTCGCGCACCCGACGATCACGCGCCCCGCGCGCCGCGCCTTTACCTCGATACCTTATTTTTGACTTCTGCGCAGGTTTCGTACAGCGCTAAAGATTCGTGACGCGTACTTTACCTTCTTCACAATTCTTAACCCAAATAAGAGTCCTAGACCATTGGAACTGAAGTAAATGAGGCCGTTAAGCCCCAATGGCTCCGAATAATACCGAGAAGTTTTACATATATGTTAAATCTCAAATAGATAGCGTAAGCGCGATTCAGAACTCTGCACATTAGTAGCGGTTGCTACTACATCAATAATAAATATTACACTACATACTGCACGCAATTTCATGTTGTTTTAGCCAACATAATAATATACATGGTTTAGGTTTAGCAGCAGCGGTTAGTGTAATAAGAAACTCGAATCCCAATTTCCTAAACCAGCCTAGCACATAAAGGCTCGCGTGACATAAGCGATTCACTCGACAATGTGCTTAATAATGTTATCGCCTTGAAACAAGACCTTCAAGCAAACGAACTGAGTCTGTTTGAGCTTCGCGTTATAAATTGGTAATAGCTGTTATATTTACGCTGTAAAGTTCTTTCACTGAATTAAATTGTTTATAATGTATTTGCCTCACGTAGCCAAGACTAGTTGAATGTTGAAAAGCCTATACCTTATTTATTTATTTTTTATTTAAAACACTTTATTGTACATAAAGAAAAAACAATCACAACACACAGTTACAAGAAAAACTTAAATTATTATGCACAAAAGGCGACCTTATTGCTACGCAGCAATCTCTGCCAGGCAACCTGAGAGGTACGGAAAATGTAAAAAGATTTATATATAATAATTGCGCAATTAATATCTGTAGACGTATTTAATAATAATACATATTATGCTCTTACTATAAATAAGTATAGTTGCAATAATAATACTCTGTAGTTAACAAATTATTGATGACTATTGTGTCTGTGGCATATGTCATAATTTGAATGTTTCTGTCTCGCTCGCACACTTGTTACCGCGGTTTTTAAAAAGAGAAGCTTCTAAGCCTCACTCTAGAGCAGAAGTCGTTTTAATATTTTAGTTATTTCGTAAACTGTGTTATAGAATATAGATTAATGCATATTTTGAGTGGCGAACAGGATGATGGGTGTGAACACAATAAGATGTTATGTTGAACTCAATTTAATAGATGTCAATGCTCATTATATATCGCGCGATCCGCTGACGCCGGGGCTTTGGTGTACTATTATCCTTCTTACTCGTACAGCTTGTAATAATTTGTGACATTACATTAAAGTGGTTCTTACAGAGGTTGTTTTACTTACTCCTCACGACTTTAGCATTTACATCTTCTACAGTATAAAAATGAATCGCAAAATGTGTTTGCGCATAACTCGAACCAGCTCAATAGCTGAACCGATTTACATAAGTAATTACTTTTTGTAAAAACCCTGGATATACTATGCAAAGAAAATGGAGGCGTATTAAAAAATGATTATTTTTGATTGACGCTTATTTATAAATTGTGATACTGCCCGTTTTTATCACCTGATAAATGATAGTTTATTTGTTATTTACAATCACAATACCTACTTCATTACTTCTCACTATAATATAATAATAGAAATTTAATTTTAAACGCAAAACACAATTTACAGCAAGAACATATGTTCTATATGAACATATGTTCTCCGTGTATTCATATGAATACACAGAGCTTTATTTTAAATATAATGTAGCGAGGTTCTCGAATGAATATATTACGGGCGCCATATTGAAGTGACATTGTAAATTTCTCGTGAAACTGAAGAATGATCCCGTACAAACAATAACAGAGTTGAAACGCGTCGAGACGAATTGGTTTGCTTCAAAGCTCTTTACCCGACAGTGCTTATAGTCCGGGATCCCTGGTACATTTTTCCAATTGATTACTATGAAGCTAATTTTTGGTGAGTAGCTTTATTTTGATGAGACACCCAATAATTTTCTATACCAAACTCTCGATTGTGGTAGCTAACAGATGAAGCAATTTTTTTATGCTTTTAATCGCTAAACTCTTTACATTTGAAATATACACTTCGTTAGTTCCAGGAATATCAATAACTAGCTGTTGCTCGCGACTTCGTCCCCGGTGGATCTATTTCTATTATTATATTATAGTGAGTCAATCTTAGAAGATAGACATATACTGTCGCGGACTTTTTCTTAGATCATTTAAAGAGGAATAATTCTTTCATACTTATTATTTTTGTATCTTGAACCGTTTTCGCAGCGCACGCAAAGGTAGCCCTCAAAGATGAATAGTTTTCCCCGTTTTTTCCATATTTTCCATTATATCTTCGGTCCTATTAGTCGCAGCGTGATGTTATGTATCCTAAAGCCTTCCTCGATAAATGGTCAATTCAATAAAAAAAGAATTTTTCAATTCGAACCAGTAGATCCTGAAGATTAGCGCGTTCAAACAAACAAACAAACTCTTCAGCTTTATATATATATTAGTATATATGTATAGTAGCTTTCTAATTAAAGTCATTGCGTTGGGTTTCTTAAAGATATATTTCTATTACAAAATATTCATATCAATAACTAGCTGTTGCTCGCGACTTCGTCCCCGTTGATTTATTTTTCCATTATTACATCGCTTCTATTAGTTGCAGCGTGATAAAGCCTTCCTAAAGCCTTCCTCGATAAATTTGCCCCCTATTATATAAAAAAAAATGTCTATTTAATTAAAGCTTTATATATCAGCTTTATATTATATATTAGTATATACATTTTACAAACAATATGAAAGTTAGTCTTTAAGCCTACGGTATAGAAATAATAAGATTTATTGAAATAAACATAGTTTACCTACTAATGTTTACCGTCTAGCAATTGTTCTGTTATAATCAATTCTAATATACAAGTACATATAAAGCTGAAGAGTTTGTTTGTTTGTTTGAACGCGCTAATCTCAGGAACTACTGGTTCGAATTGAAAATTTTTTTTTATTGAATAGACAATTTATCGAGAAAGGCTTTAGGCTACATAACATCAGGCTGCGACGAATAGGAGCGAAGAATTTATGGAAAAACAAATCAACGGGGACGAAGTCGCGAGCAAGGGCTAGTAATAGTATACAACAAAGTCGCTCTCTTATGTCTGTCTTCATGTATCCATGATAAGAATTTTCTAATCCAAATTTATACGATACATATAAATGAAATTACTTACATATAAAACACATGATTTGCAATGTTAAAATGTCTTCAAATCACCGTCATTAAAATGCACAGGTCACTGAGAATCGATTTTCACAGAATTGTTTGTTATTTCGTAACAAAACACGAATATTGAAGAAAGCGATACGTCCTCCCGTCTACACAGTTCGCGACGGACTGAATTCCAATTTTCCAAAAGCTGAAATTTGAATTAATCTCGACTACATATTATTATTATTATCATTCCTCGCTTACACATTTCTAGAAGATTCCAAATTAGAATTTTGAATTATCGTTTAAAAATCAATTCGAAGTTTTCGATGTTTATATTTTTAAACATTCGTTATTCTAACACGCAAGCAGGCATTTTTTTCTTATAAGCAGCTGTATTAAAGTTCTTAAAATGTTAATATACATTTTTTATTTATGTTAGAAACTTTTTTTTTATTTGATTGAAAATTTAAATTTAATTTTCTCGTTTCGTTCAGAAACCAAGGCGCGCTTAGTAACACCATAACATAGATAGTAACGCACCGGCTGTAAGTTCGAATTTCGAACGTTGAATTATTACTACATTCGCATTGGAGTATACATTGAAGTAAATTTCTTTTGTTATTAAAACATGTTTTTGCAATGTTTATTATTTGAATTTATTCATATTATAAACAAATTTAATACTATACTTTTCACATTATAGTGCAACGATTTAAAAACATTGATTTTGCTAAAATGAGGTTGCATGGTGGTACATGTTAGCTGTAAATTTCCATTGTCACATTATTGTTGTTATCTGCGTAAATTAAAGGCATTTCTTTCCATCTTCAGATAGAAGGGAGTACCTAGTAATATTTTAAAGTAGCCAAAGAATATACCTATTTATATTGTACTATCTAAAGGAACGAAAATACAAATATTTAGTACAATATGATATCATCAAGATGAAAAGAGCGCTTGAATTAAATTACAAAAGCTATTGAACACAAAGCATTTAATTAATACAAATAAGCATTTACTGAAAGATACTTAAAAAATGGTTTACGTTGAAAGGCAAAAAAATAATGCTTCATTTTTATGTGTTTGCTATCTTTCTTATTTATTTTATGTTGTTTTTACAGTTTACTGTATTAAGTCTGGGTGTTATTATGTATTATCAATACATATCAATACATCATCAATCTATCTATATATCTATACTATATATTTTTGAAAATGCCTAACCCGCGCCAACAAACCTTCAGCAAGTTCATCGTGAATCTTTAAACTGCCATAACTTTTTTATTTATCAACCGATTGACATACATTAAACACTAAATGTTAAGTTAAGCTGACCACAATATATCATTGAAAACCCCATCTTGATAGGATAAGCCGTTTCTGAGATTAGCGTGCACAAACAAACAGACAAATAGACAAAAATTCTAAAAATCATTGTTTTGGGTTCTATTGCGTTAATAAAGGTCTCCTATAATAATTTTTCACATATATCTTCCATGTACAGACAGCGACTCGTTACGTTTTTATTATATGCTTAGATGTATATATAGACTAATATTTTTTGAATGTTTAGTTTGAGTGCACATTGATTTTATCCATATCATAGATTAAAAATGGCTCCTTCAGAAATGAATGGAGCGTCTTATAAAAGCAATATGGAATCGTGCAATCGGCAGAAGCTGGCTGTATTCCAAATACAAGCCTCGCCGAACGGTTTTCCTCGCGTAGTTCCGGCTAGACCGGGATTAAAAGTACCCTATAAGGTAATCGATGATCTAATCTGCCAGCAAGTTTAGTCCAATATAAATGGGGTAGTTTTTGCGATCGCGGAAGAGTCTGCGAAGGTACCCGGCATCCCCACTCGCTGCGGCAGAACGATAAACAGTGGAGTTTATTAGGCTACATAAAGGAAAAGTTTTGAATCGTCATGTTATTACAAAACATTTACCGAACCGGCAAAAAACTCTGATAGTCGCTCTTTTTAAAATAAAAACATAAAGTTGTAAATATAAACGAAAACTCGACTATTATAATATTTGTACATGAGAAAGGTCATCGTCCCGCGAGCCTTAAGAAATATGATTCCAAGGGTTTTTGTCTGCAATATATACATTTAATGTATAGTACGACTTTTTAATTAGACATTTTTGACAAGGCTTTTAAACTTGGAATAGGTCAGATCCTTGACGCTCACTTAGGTTGCTTAACTTAAACTATACTTAATTTACGATCAGGCAGTTGAGTCTTTAGAAGTCATGGTCAACATAAATTATGGTCCTTTTTCAGAAATCCATAAGTATCCTATAAGGATTGCCCCACTATATATATAAAGGAACGTTTACCAGTGTTATAGCCACTAATTTTAATGTAGAAATAAAAAAATCTGTTACAATGCCTTCGTGGCTAGTTTCAATTATAGCAAAGTCAGTTTTTTTTACTATTTTCATAGATTTACGATTGTAGTAGGATGTGGAGTGTAAACACGCTCAGCAGTTCGTGAAACTGATAGTATATCGGAGTCATAGTCTGATGCTTTCAAATAAAAGTCGACACACGACCGTATTACCCACCCCGAGAATTACTCGACTGTGTATCGTTATCGTACTATGTATTTTTATTTTCATTTTATTTAAGCAATATTATTTGAATTTTTTGTCCGATCGTACATGGCGATGATAATATGACATTTAATAGTAAACATTTAAAGTAGCACGTGCCGGGTGTAATTGTAATGTATTGCCGGTGAGCTTCAGTTTTTCCGTGAGCCTGTGAGGTGCGTTGAGGAACGCCGTGGGTTTCGTATATATATTATATATGTAATAGCCACTGTACGTGTGAGCCCGACATAACACAACTTGTAAAAAGGTCTGTCAAGGGTGTGCTTCATAACGATCACGGCTAAATGTCTGCTTATTCGTCTTAAAACAACTAATTAGGTAATATTACCTCGTCTGGAGCAATTTAAACTCCTGAACAACTGAACCGACTCTGATAAAATTAGAGCTTGATGGAATATTGACACATAGATGCTTTTTCTTCTGGTGTTGTCTTTAAAATTGCTAAACGCGGGGTGCAGGCAGTGCCACAATATACCTTAAAACCAGAAATGTAATTTCAGAACTTATTGCATTCAAACAAAACATTTAAATTATAAATTATTCTCATTTTATATTTTAGAATAGTTTTTATAAATACTAAACACAAAATATCCCAACATAATGATTGGTTTGATTTTCAACAGGTATTTCTTTAATATTTTAAATTAAAGTCAGCGTCATACTACAGAATCGGATATTTAAAAATAAAATAACGGTCAATACGTACAATGGAAGGAAGTATTCGAACGCTTTACAGAAAGTTCCTCCATAGAGCGAGGTCATCAAACTCTGTTATTGTCCGAGTTTGGGATGGAAACCGCATATTGTAACCAACGAACACTTTTGTAACTGAAAGGGAATATTTCAAACTAGCTATTATTGTTCTTTGACACGCTTTAATTTAAACTATCCTTAAAAGGCCGGCAACACACTCGTGACATCACGAGTGCTCATGGGCGGCGCTGATCACTTTCCACCAGGTGACGCGCCAGTTCGTTTGCCCCCTATTATAAAAAAAAGTGCTGTTCATAATTATATGTTTTTTATGGGCTGAAATCTTGTGACTCAATTTTGAAGCAGATATTTTTTACTCTTTGACCGCTTAAGCTGGTGTTTTGTAAACACGTTCAGTTGAGTTGACTGTGCGACGTCAATCTAAAACCAATATGGCAGCAGATTCAAGATGGCGGACCAAATATTTTGTTTTAAAATGAAAATAGTAAGGTTTTTACATAAAAAAATCTAAATGATGACGTTATTTATTATTTTTTAAATTCGATTTTTTTATATGTTTTAAATGATTTAAAATAAAAAGATTGATTCTATAAGGTTATTTGCTTTTCAGTACATTATTTTAGCTTAATATAACCTTACAGTTCTGACGCCTGAAACCTAAGCCTATGACGCGCTTAAATAATATAGCTTTCTATCAGTAAAATATTATCAAAATCGGTTAAATCCGAAATTATTTATCTAACCAATCTAGTTACTACATCTAGTTCATTCTCAACCAAAAACATCTACAAATTCAACCAAACAAATAAAGGTTTAAAAAGTTTGAAAGAAAAACCGTGTCTCCAGTGCACTGAGTCTACCGAAGTAAACTTCTTAACAAAGTGGACCTGCGGTAATAGTTTAAACTTTCCACCTAGATGTCAATTTTATTGGGAATATCCGCAAATTCCATTACTAAAGTTGCGTCACAGCCAACTTCTGGAACTTTCTGCCTCTTATAATAACTTGTAAGGACTTCGAAATGTTATACCGTATTTACGGCGCGGCTTTAAGTGTCAAACGGGAATTTTAAACTTTTTGACTATTGTGTCTCTTGGAGTGAGTTTTTCATGTGCTTGTGTGCATTTGGCATAAGGAATTGTTTGATAGTCACAAGGACTGTTCAATTGCGTCATCGACCTTCAAAAATTACCTATTTTTACGTCACTCAGTAAATCACGGGTGCCTCTTTATATTATAAAGATACGTTCAGAAATGAATTACACCTTTTCTTGATTTATTTTCAACCCAAATCTACGAAAGATTTAACATCCCCAAATAACAGCATAAAATATGCTCTGTTTGTCTGTCTATAATGGGTTCTAAAACATTAAAATAATTT
>JADANM010002527.1:9664371-9675397 GCA_026213755.1 Eurema hecabe
AAGTCAAAGTCAAAAGTATCTTTATTCAATTAGGCTACATAAAGTTCACACTTCTGAATCGCCATGGTATTACAAAACATTTACAACCGGTTCGGAAGGCAGTTTCTACAGAGAAGAACCGGCAAGAAACTCTGATAGTCGCTCTTTTTAAAATAAGAACTTAGAACATACAAGTAAATATAAAAAAAAATTCGACTATTATAATATTAATGGAATTATACATAAAAAAGGGTCACCGTCCCACGAGCGTTAAGAAATATCATTCCAAGCGTTTTTGTCTTCAATATATTCATTTAAAGTATAGTACGCCTTTTTAATTAGACATTTTTTAACAAAGCTTCTAAACTTGGAATAAGTCAGATCCTTGACGCTCTTAGGAGATGAAGAATAAGAAACTTTAATATTAAAGATCGTCTAGCGCTATGCAAAGAACATTGCACCAAATGTAGAATTAAGGCTAAACATGAACAAAGTCGCAAGCAAAGGTTACTATGCAATATATACAGCTCAATATCTTTAAGCTTTGCAGAGTTCCGCCTCGCATGCAACTAAAATTCCCCCATCCAATATTGTGCATAGCAATATGCAAAACTAATTTATTTTAGCAAGATCAAGTTGGTACAAAGAGCGTTTAGCGAGCAATATCAAGGCGGAAGTCACAGAAACAAAGCTAAATTAACCTAAGCTTATCTGCCATTAACTCATTTGGCAGGCTCCCAAAGGTTCCGCGGCCCCAACCATTCCAAGATACATAGACTTGGCAGCCCACTTATTAAACCGGATAAATTTACTGGGAACCAGTCAGCTATTGTACGGGACTTATATGAATTAGTGTTTTGATATATTTTTTAATCCTTAACGTAAATCTCGGTGCGGTCACAGACAAGTTTGTATAATTAAATTTTTTTACGTGTAGAACGGTAGGCATCGTTTTTAACACGTTCGGTACGTTTTTATTATTATTATTTATTTATTTCTGTCTTAATAATTTAATTTGACTTTGACTTATTGAACGTTTGTTCTTTTCTCGATTGATCGATCGTCATTTCTCCATTTTTTGTCTTCTGTTGTTACGCGTCAATTTTCGTTCGCTCTGAAAACTGCTATCACATAAAAAAAATCTTACCGTTTTTTACCATATCACTTATATTATAACAATTCTAAAATAAATGTTCAACTAGAAGTTATTATAAAGTTTAATTGTACTACCTACTTAATTCAACACTATTATAGCATCACTCGCTATAGCGTAATTTATCGATCAAGATATTACGTTCCCTCCGTAAATCACAACTGTGCATTCTAATATCTCGATTTTATACACGCTCGGCTTTATTACACTGTTTATTGATAACAGATGCGTATTAATTTTATTTAATTTATTGTGGCGTTTAATAGTCGGGACCAGGAACCTCATTCTATTGAAAACGGGACCGGGGGAACTTATAATTTTGTCGGAAGGACTATTTCATACCGACCTAGTCGTCTCTTTATATGAATCTTGTAGGCTCTTACTATCAGGTGAATCTGAAATTAAGTTGGCGGCCATCATACAAGCAACAAAACATTATTCGAGCTATCATATTTTGCCATAGCAATAAAGAGATACCTCGTTATTTAAGTTGAAACCTAAACGGAACAAAACGAATAGTTAGAATAGTTCGCTACAATAATATAGATCAATGGATTACACACAGAGAGTTGCTACAACAAATGTTGTATAAAAAGCAATGTTTGCCAGAACACAATTTATAGCCAGCACGAAACATCTGCGCTCGCCGATGCAATTTGCAAACGAAAGGAAACAATTATTGTACATTGTACTCAATTCCTTTTGTACGTAGTTGTACCTTCGTTTGGATGTGTTAGACGGTTCTATTAAATTTATAGAGGTTATTCGGACAGTAATATTAAGATAATATGTACAAGTAGTTCGTGATCTTCATTGATAGATGACCTTAAGTTGTTCAGAGGTTGTGTTAAAGCTTACTAGATTTTTCTTTTTCAGTAGAAATAATACTACAGGAAGCTTCTAACACAATGATACACACCATCTAGTCCTACGCCAAGCAGAGCGTGTGTATCAACTCAATATCTGAGATATTATTTCTTTTGTAATTACATAGTACATACATACAATACTTAGGAACGGGTCTAGGTCTTCACGACACAGGTTCGCCTAGTGTGATATTTAAATGAATATTTTTTCATTTTCATTTTACAAACACCCAAACCGCAGGAAGAAACAAATGTAAATTATAAATATGTTTTTCTAGTGTGGGGACCGAACGTACAATCCCTGGCACAGAAGGTAGTATAACCACTGCACCAAACGATTCTCAAAGCTTTCCTAAAGTAAGATTCCTGATGTAAGCGAGACTGTTATAATGTCTTTTGAGAAATTGTAGTATACAAATGGCGTGAAATAAATTCCTTGTCTACGACCGTTCCGTGTATACTACGACCAATTCAAATGCTACATTTAGCCTCTCAAATGTCACGAATTTCACAACATCAGTGCGTAACATAAACAGTCTCTCGAGTTTATATTTCGCTAATGATTAATTCCAATAATTGTCGTTGTTAGTATGCGAGGGGTGTTGTGTTGCTCAAACGGTTCTTGCCACGTCACTGGAGACGCGCTCAGCGGACCATTCGTGACTTGACTATGGTAAGGCAAGATCATATTCTAATATTGAAATCTATACTAATATATAAAGCTGAAGAGTTTGTTTGTTTGAACGCGCTTATCTCAGGTACTACTAGTTCGAATTAAAAAAATCTAATTTTTATTGAATAGACAATTTATCGATGAAGGCTTTAGGCTACATAACATCACGCTGCGACTAATAGGAGCGAAGATATAATGGAAAATGTGGAAAAAACGGGGAAAATTATTCATCTTTGAGGGCTTCCTTTGCGTGCGCTGCGAAAACGGTTCAAGATACTAAAAAATATGAATGAAATAATTATTCCTCTTTAAATTATCTATAAAAAAGTTCGCGACAGTATATGTCTATCTTCTAAGATTGACTCACTATAACATACCTAATAATAGTAATAGATCCACCAGGGACGAAGTCGCGAGCAACAGCTAGTGCAATATAATGTTGTAGAACAACATAAAGCAAGAAAGAAACTTTTATTGCACTGGATATTACACACATTGGAGCAACACATTTTTAGACACAGTATTTTTCTGTAACAGGGTTTCACTCTAACGCTGATTTTCAGTAACATTTCATATTAGGTATAGTACGCGTCATTTATGTTTAGCGCTGGACGAGAATAGCTGCGCATCGGTAGAATCGCGCTCGTAATTGTCGTATTGGTGCGAGAAAGACAACACGACTGGGACAACCAATCAACGCTCGCGCACCCGACGATCACGCGCCCCGCGCGCCGCGCCATTTCCTCAATACCTTATTTTTGACTTCTGCACAGGTTACGTTCAGCGCTAAAGATTCGTGACGCGTAATATACTCTAAATTACTTGCGCAAGGAATAGTAATAAAGTCGACAGCAGAATCATGTTGGTAGCAGTTAGTTATTAAATGAAAAAAAAAATAGAACGTAAGTACCCATATTCAGATTAATTTAATTTATTCAAATACAATGATAAAATCTAGTACTTAGCGGAGTCATTAATTAACAAACTCTTTGAGCTGGTATAAATTAAATCATAGTAAAAGTACGCAAATCAGCGACAAGACCATTAAAATATTGCAAAATATATCTGAGAATGTTAACGAAAATACTTGAAGACTACTTCAGTTAAAAGATATTTCAATACAAATAAATAGCTCCGCTCTGCTCTCCTACGGGCTACGACGGAGTTCTTATGAATTTTACATTTCTCAAATACATAATTCATTACAGTTTGAAAAGTAGCTATTTCTTGAAATAATACTGTGTTTAATCCTATTCATGTTTCAACAAAGAAAGTGAGGTATGTCCGATAGTCTTTAGCTGACTTTACTTATATTTAGTGTGGTAGAATAATGCCGATAGGTTTATTGGCTGTTTTAAAATAAAGTAACATAAATGTTACAATATTTGTCAAGAATATGATTAGTTCGACACTGAAAATAATTTGACGTATAATGCGCAAGATGGTGTGTTAATTATTTTATGTATCATGGCGAAGTCGTGATTACTGAGTGAACTAATAATAGTTGCAAACAGAAAAAAAAGAGAAGAAATTGTTACCTCGAAGATGATATTCAGTAACGTATTTGATTACGGGAATGCCAGCGGGCATAGTAGCTAACATAATCTTTGATATGTATAGGTAATCTACCGATTATATTAAAAAAATACATGATTCATTCTTTAATTCTTAATTTATTCATTAGACTAGTCTACAAGTAGTCATTTTTTATACTATGAAGAGGGGAGACGAGCTGGACGCACTCCTGATGGTAAGAGTAACGCCAGCCCATAGCCAATGCAGTGCTACCCGGAACTTTGCTATAAAGCCCAACTCCGGGCAGAGGTACACTACACCGACGCTCCCCACTTTGAGTCATCAGATGTTGAGACTCATTAGCCCAGTAATTACGCTGGCTACAGTGCCCTTCAGACCGGAGCACAGTGACATTTTCACGTCACTGTTCAGGCGGTAGAATGTCTGGTACTGTGGGGGTACCCACCCAGTCGGTCTCCTGCGAAAGAGACCTACCCCCAGTAATAATAATATTATTTTTATAATATGAAATGAAAATCAAATATCCATTGGAATCCGCACTTTGATACACTTTAATTAAATCTAGAAATACGGTCGAGTTTGCGGTTGATTAATTAATTTTAATTAATTATATGACCAGCGGTTACATCCTATATTTTATTCATAGACTTGTATTAGAAAATTTATTTTTATTTTTTATTTATTTACCCTTTATTACATACAAAAACTTAGAGAATATTTATACAGAAACAGAAGAAATGTAATTTACTTGATTTAATAACAATGTATACGTCATTTTTCATGATCTAGTTTTATCGTTATAAGTTTATTATGTTATGGTGATAGCGAGTTATTAATTAAGTTTTTTTATAACATACAGGTCATCGCTAACCATGAACACTCGAGGAGCTTGACAGCTCTGGGGTGAGATGGGGGTCTTTTGGAAAGAAAAACTGCTTTTCTTAAAGCACCCTGAGTCGTAATTCATCGGAAATACCGCGTGTGAGAGCAGATTGGTTTGTATCATTTATAATGATTTATTACCGAAGAGTCTGTAACCAGCTCGGCTCCCATCTCAGTATCGTAAGGAGAATCTTCATTTCGAAGAAAGGGCAGTAGATGTACTAACTCGACTTGCTTTTCGCTACAATGTTTTTATACCTGAACTATATATTGATAATTAAAAATAGACCTTTAAGAATCTTTGCTTATATGATTGCCAAAGTTGGCGATGATGTATTTTTTCACCTTTATTACTTTTTAGTCTGCCACGCAAAAACTACTGAAGATATTTTTTCTGGAGCTCACCCTGCTATTGGACACTGGACTGGCACATAGGATACTTTTCTCTTCAGGAACGGTAACCCGGCCAAAACTCCGAAGCCAGTTTTAAAATATATCCTCTAACTGAACATATACCTAATGATCATCGTAGAGATATAAATAAATAGCACTAAAAGCTCTCAGAAGAAAATGTAGTAGCTATAACAAGTCGACATCGACACACGTGCTGAACGTGATTTGGTCGACGCGATCGGAACCATTTGTCTGCAATACCGCATTCCGCTTCGATAACTCCAACGAATATTAAAGGAATTTAAACAATTTCACTTGAAATTCTTAATCCTGACTGTTGGTTGGCAAAAATGTGCAGGAGCTAAGTTTCAAGCTCGGCTGTGGTT
Source organism: Eurema hecabe (assembly GCA_026213755.1). Taxonomy (NCBI): domain Eukaryota; kingdom Metazoa; phylum Arthropoda; class Insecta; order Lepidoptera; family Pieridae; genus Terias; species Terias hecabe. The sequence goes on from JADANM010002527.1 coordinate 9,670,240, forward strand.
TAGGAATTTGAGCTTGCATAATGGTATTTCTCAGTAGAAAATTTTTGGTCAGATCCAAATCAATTAAAGGACTATAAGACTACGTTACTAAGGTGCTATACTATACAATTTTTTACAACATACATACATGTATGAACTATGAAATATACATACAATATCATTGGGAATCAAACATCAATTACATATATAATAATAAATGTCGCTAACCCACGTAGCTTCAACCCTGAATACACATACAACTAAATACATATACCGCAAAATAAACATCTCCACGTTTGTATGTATGTGCATACCACTTGAACATTCGAACCGTGAGCTACGAAACGCATGAATAAACAGCCACTTCTCATTTCCCGTTTCAGGCAATGCAATGATTTCAATGACTAATAAGCGCACTTCGAGTGTTTCATTAATGAGCTACGGTCAATATTATCGGCAGTCTAGCCTAACTGTAGGTACGATTAAAATATGAAATAACCATATGAATTAGGCAACTTACAGTTTGACATAATTATGCATCCTTTCTTCGTGATAATTCATTAGATTGCTATTCATAGGACCATTAGTAACACATCAGATCAGTTGTATTGTAATAAACCTTATTGACCTTAGCAGAAAAATCAGCAAAACTTACATCAAAATAAATGAACGCTTGTTTAGGTAGGGTATATTGAATCAAGGTTTGTTCAAGAAAATACTTTGAGTTTACATTGGTAATTTGAAGTAATATAGAACCGAAAATTACTCTCAGTTCTGTTTTCTTTACACAGTTTATCAATTTCTTTTAAGGTATTCGGTAGCATGGTAAATAATATTGGTTTAAGGAGGAGTGCTTGGGCGTGTCTTAAGTTCTTTCCTATACTTTACCTTTCCAAAGTCAAAGTCAATACAAAGACATAGTCAAAGTATATATATAGTAACACTTTTGAAGTCTGACCTTCCACTTCTTTCGAAATACAATTAAAAACTATTTCGAAAGTTTAGACTTTAATAACGATTTTTTTTAGGGCGCCTTAAATTCTGTAATGTTTTGTGCTCATCATTATTCTAGCTGTTGCCCCCAACTCCGCGTGGGCTTTCATATAAACTGTGACCCCCCTTCCCCCCGTTTAACCCCCTTTCCAGACAGATAGACAGAGTTAATTTCGTATTTATAATATATAATAGTATGGATAATACTCGTTTATTATGTAATTATAGTTAGGCTTACATAATATGATGTGTATTCCATTGTAAAGTATTATCCGTCCTCTAATAATAAAAAAATAAAGTAATCTTTTAATGTTGTTATAAATACACAATGCAGAAAATACAATAATATTATAGATACATAAAAAAATAACAGCAAAGGTAAAGGGCTTAGCTTGTGCTACACAGAGTAGGATACTCTGTGTAGCGCTGGTTTTTAAGCCTCCCCGTTTCAACGAATTACATCCGGTGGGCCACGTAAAAACACGAAATTTAATAAAGTATAGAAAAGGAAACACTACAATAATACGATAAAGAAAATGAACTCAAAAAAATAAAATATAAATTACCTAGTTAAATCAAACACAAAACATATTATTATACAAAATTAAAAAAAAAAACTACTTTAATATAAGAAGAATGGTACTGATAATAACTAAAGCATATTTCATTCCTTCGTATAAAAAAAATGTTCACAACAAATTTCACCAAATAAGCCCATTTGAGTTGAAATTGAACATCCTTTACCATCGACATTTCTTATTTCATTTCGTTTCCGAACGATCAGAACGTCCGAAATAAACCTAGCACGAGGTTTCTCTAATCTCTTACAAGAACCTTAATTGTACTTTAATCCCGGCTCAGTTTTTCATCTCGTCCGTCTGGTCAATGGATCACATTCCTTTATTTACGTCAGAGAACTAAAAGTTTCTAATATACTGCACCGATGTTTATAGGTACCTTGTACGGATTGTGGATTGGATACACTTTCTATTTTTCACATAATATCTTTTAAGGTATTCAACTTACTAAATTACTTACTTTTCAAGTATGATTCTATACCAAATCTAAAAAAATACCCTAGTTATAATGTACATGGCTCTATGAGACAGTCCAATATTAGAGAAACTTGGAGTGAATTATACTTATAATTAATAATAATATGCTTTAAGTCACCAACTTTTTCAAGAATTTGAAGAATCTCTCAATTAAACTTAGTAGCTTTAGCTAATTTTTGTGGTTTTTAGTAGCCAGCGCCTACCTTAATAGTTTCTATAACTGTGTACTTATTCAGTAGGCATTTACTTTTATACCCAAAAACTCAAAATTTCCTATAGGTAGTCATTCACAAAACACAAGGAGTGACATTTAAAAATTTTACATATTTTATAAAAAAATTAGAGTCTAACTCGCTCGCCTAACCTCGAGGCGCGACCCTTCATTTTTCTGGCATGCACTTCCAAATCGATTTTGAAAATAGCAAAATTTTTCTGCGTGATATTCTCTTTAGTTGACGTAGGATCGATGTTACCGTCTATATTAATTACGAGTTATAATGATTTGTTGCTTGAAACATTAGTATAATTAAAATACAAAAATCAATTGACTTTTATCATAAATGACTTGCTGATTATTTGAACGGGGGATTTATGTAAAATAATTACCTTTAGAAAAGGGCTAAATGACAAATCGCTTTGAAAATGTAATGCACAATTAGTTTTTTTTAATACTGATCTAAAGGCTTAATTTTTTATAATGGTGGACAAAAGTAAAAAGTTTCAATCAAATTGTATTTAGAAGGTTTTTCGTGAAATTAGACACACTAAAAATCTTCCTTACCCTCATGGGCCGTGGCTCATGTACAATGACCACACTAATAAATAATTTTCAGTAAGGAACATAAAGAAACCTACAAATCATGTTCAAGTAGACGAAGAAGAAGTAGTTATACGTAGACCACGTTGAAACGCGTAAAATATCCAAACATTAATCTATACATCTATACATCTATCTATATCTTCTATCTATACATATAATAAAAACGTAACGAGTCCCTGTCTGTACATGGAAGATACATGAGAAAAAAATTTAACAGGAGACCTTTAGTAACGCAATAGAAGCCAAAACAATGATTTTTGGAATTTTTGTCTGTTTGTCTGTTTGTTTGTGCACGCTTATCTCAGAAACGGCTTATCCTATCTAAATGGGGTTTTCAATGATATATTGTGGTAAGCTTAACTTAACATTTAGTCTTCAATTCATGCCAATCGGTTGGTAAATAAAAAAGTTATGGCAATTTAAAGAATCACGTTGAACTTGTCACTTTTCTACGCGGGCGAAGTCGCGGGCACAGCTAGTTGATAACAAAACCAATGTTCACCTCATTAGGAAATAATTATATAAATAGCGAGCGGTCGAGAGGTCGGTGTAAATTTATTGCTCAATGTCGACTGTGACTCGTTAGCTACGTTCACAAAGTTGTAATAAAAAATTGTTTGTTCATTTGCATTTTTTCCTATGTTAATCCTTAAGGCTGTAAAGTAATGTTCAAAATATAACATATAAGATTATGGTTACGGATTTTTTTACCAATTTTACTTCTGCAATCTCTCAGTTATTCCGTAAAGAGCGTGTTAGAATCGTATCAATATACTTTATTGAATAGAGCTTTAATACATTTTTAATATTATGTTTTGTGGTTACTTACCATGCTGCGGAAGCGTATTGTTTATGACTCTCAATGTTTCAAAAAATCCTCAGAGAAAATATATATTGATATAGAGAAAAAGAACTCTTTTACGCGGGAAATGTAGCATAGAATTACATATTGTGTGTCCATGTGTGTATGTTTGTGTATAAATGAGACTGAATGTACTTCCAAATAGATAATAAGTAGGTGTTTAACACGTGTATCGATGATAAAGAAAGCTGTGTATATGTCGCTGGCGGATTGTGTAATTCGGTAAAACGGCCCTGTCTTAGAAAACGGCTAGCCGTAATATAATACAGCGGTTTATACAATCCGCCTGCGACATATATTTAACGTTTACGCATTAAACCCTATTAAATAAACAACTCACGTAGTAAACTTAGAAACGTTGCTCCAAGATTTAGCTACGAAGCCGCGTAGCATACCAACCCAACAAACCTTTAAAAACAAAGCCTTAATTCCGCTAACAATGGCGAAATATAACAAATAATGGCCATATTTGTCATCGGTTAAGTCGGCAGCATGTGTTTGCGATTTGTAAGTTTGTCCCCGTTCTGCTCCGTACCCACTCAACGTCGCTTTTGATATCTGACTAATTGATTCTTTTTTACATTGTTTGTGTACGCAGATGTTTGACCGAAAAGAACGTAGATTAAGGCAGATATGTACCGATGGAAATCCTATGGTGATGTGATGCATGTGATCTTTTAAGACTCTTTTGTGTATAACCACGCATAATGACATGTCGATACCTAAACATTACCCCACGATAAATTAAAGTATTTTGAAGCTGTAACGATTAATAAACAAATCTGTACATTATATCCAAGAGATTACTTATTATAGTAATACTTTTGAATCATTAGAATTACAAAAACATAAGTTGTGTAAGTAAAAACTAGCAAGAAAATGCTAGTTTTAAATGAAACTGTTAGTTGAATACTGTAACTTTGCAGCTTCCTAGACGGACATTGTGTCATATTTTCATTTATAACCGTGAACACCAGATCCTTTGAATAATTATACATTTCCTGTGGAGTCTCGCTTAAGGAACATTAACAGTGCTGGATTAGTAGGAAGGAAAATACTGGTATTGTTTTAAGGAATTATATCTTAAAGGACTCTTCAACTGAATTTTAATAAATACAACTACATAAGCTACATCAACAAACTCACCTCTGACCGTACCTATGATGACCTGATACGTACCTATGATTGAATACTGGACGACAATTATGTCATTAATAACAAAAGACAAAAACAAGAAACGTATGAGGATAGGTAGTAAGTAGTCCTTAAGTTTTTTTAGAGAGAAGATTTCCCACCAGTAAAAATTCTTCTCGATAATAAACTTTCCTAAGAAGAATCATCCTTAGACCTGATCCGGCTCTGAACGCAAATAAGCGACAATAGTGTCATAGCAACTGTAATTAAAAGAGAAACAAGCTCGTAGAATATTCCAGATAATTGCAGCCACGA
>JADANM010002527.1:9687361-9702074 GCA_026213755.1 Eurema hecabe
GTGGTTCCACCCCGGGCGAGCCGGCCCAATGTAGCCCTAAGGCATGGCTCTACCACCTACAAAAACCTGGAACCCAGATCATTACTATTATATAATCAGATACATTATCAATTATGTATGTATGTACAATTTTTTGTTTTTACTTTATACGATATGTTATACTTTAATATCTTTGTCTGGAAGAGATCTCTCATTAGTGGTAAGGTAAGTATTACGTTGCTATATGTAGCTCAATGAAATAAACTTAACTATGAGTTTTAAATATCCATATTATAAAAATATATTCATTACCGGTTAATATAAACGCAGTTTACCCATTGTAATTATAAATACAGTATCTTATAATAAATAACTTCGAATTACACGGAAAACGTGCTCATTTGAACTAAAACTTAAGCCATCAAAGTATTTGAGGTTTGCCTTTATTCGGGGCTGTCACGCGAGGGGGCTTTAAATTTTTGAAACCACTACTTAAATACTGCGGAAGTCGATAAGGTTTCACCTGGGTTACCATAATTGTCGCTGTGACGTGATTCGGTTGAAGATTAGAAATAAAAAGTTTAATGGCTTTTTTGAAATGAAATGAAATGAAATGAAATGAAAATCAAATGAAATGAAAATAATTTATTCACTTAAATCACCTTGTGATATTTATGAACGTCAAAACTAAAAATATAGATCAATACAGACATGTCGTTGCAGCCACACAATCTGCTTTGTCCAAAGCATTACGTTATTGCAAAAAAATATAAAATAATTTTGCCGTCTGTCTGTTTCAATTTCAAAAGAATACAGGCAAAGAAACTCATACACTACTTTTTTTAAAAAATCATTTGTAACAAATTGATAAAATATGAGCAAACTTGACAGATGCCAGCCAACTTAATACCATTAGAAATGAAGTAATTATTGAATCTAACATATTTAATAAAAAAAAATAAAAAAATATTAATTACAGATTTATGGTATTTGATAAGTGGCAAACCATCTGTCAGTTGCTTAATATGGTAAAGGCAATAGGTGACAATTTAATAAGAAACAACGGTAACAGTTTTTATAGATAAAACAAAAACATAGTTAAAGTTGTTGGGAAGAGATTATTTTAAGATTTGGACCATAAAGAGAATTGTTAATAAAATGTATTACTACCTTAAATATAAAAAAATAAACCTACTTCTATTTTTAAGAATATTTTCAATTTCACAGAAATTTCGAATCGATAAACTGATTTAATACTTATTTGTAAAGGTGAACATTTAACATTCAAAAATCGTCTGTTCTTTCTCCTTATTCATAATATGTTTTCCGGGGTTAATCGCCTATGAGGTAAACTAAGTGTTATGTACCTTCCAAATTTCAGTCAAATACATTTTGTAGTTTTTGCGTAACAAACATCCATAAATCCAAACAAAGGTTCGAATTTGTTAAATAATTAAAAACATACGTAGATTAAATTACGTCTGTATTTAAATTAGCGCTGGCAAGCGTCTATTTTCGTAGCGAAATAATGACATTAAAAAGATGCTAAAAATAAATTCCTCGCGATCTGTAATTGCCCTTCCCGGATAGGCTAACGTTGGTAAAGGTTTTAGTAAACATGTTTACAAATTTGCAGACAGGAAATATTTTTCAGACTGATTTTATTTTGCAATAATACATTTACGAGTATTTACCATAAACACTTTTATGTTTGTGTTTTGGAATGAAAAAGCTTCGGAATTGCAAGACTAATTTTAAATTCTGTAAACATTCAGCAACATTACTCCGAGATACATAAAATTGGGCTTAATATAAGTATAGCTTTTTTAAAAATAGGTATTAAGGTTATGCACTCAGCGGTTTTAAGTGGGGTAATCCAAATATAATATGAGTTGTTAGCTTCTATAAAGTTACATCATCTTGTACCGTGAAAAATTGACTCCGCTTAATATTGTTATTATTATCAACAGTCTTAACTAATCTCAATTATCTTTGCTATGGCGGCATCCGTACTTATCATTCTCTCAACCAACAATTTGAACTTCAAACTTTTGTAAACAATTGAGTTAACTGTTTGACTGATTAATTTTAACTTGCCAAAGTCTGCGGAGGGCAAATTAAAAACGCCAATGGAGTAAATTACGATGTCAATCAGGAGGAGTGATCAATCTTCATGAGGTCTTAGAGGGATTGCTTGGAACATTCGAGAACGGTTCGACCATGTTGCAGTTGAGATACTAATTATATTTTTTTCTTTTTAACTTACAAGGTTATTATGTGGGAAGGGTATTATGTTCCAAGCTTACATGGTATATTATGTTCCAAGCTGTACGCCCTTTTTTACCTGTGTAAAATTCTTTAAGCCGTTTTCACGCGTTCAAAAATAGCCTATGTGATTTTCCATGTACTAGACTATTTATGTTCTTAATTTTATCGAAATTATTTGGTATCTTTCTATAAAAGATAATTAGAATGTTTTTCACATTTATGATTTAAAAAGTTATACGAATAGATCTTGCCTATTTTTTTCTGTACTACTTGACTTTTGAACTGGTGCATAAATGCTTAACTGGAAACATTAATTAATGAGGGTTGAATGTAGATTACTTGGATATTAATTGTTTTGATATAAAGCGCTAGATTGTATGAAAAATAAAAACTACTAGTTTGATTATAGGCTTATAGGCAAGGGTTTTCTTCAAAGTTCACCATTTTAGTCGGCGACCTTTCTAATGTCAACTTTCTGTTAAAAATAACAAATCACAAAAAAAAATAATTTTATCCAAACAGCATTATAAAGAAATCGCTTTTGATAGGAATAATACGCTCAAGGGGTTCCTTTTGAATTTTCAATGTTATCAATCGCATGAAATGAGTTGTGCAGATGCCGGCGACGTTACAAATTGGGAGCGCTTGATAAACGATATCGGAGCTCCGCGTTGTTTATGTGCGCCTAGTACTTCCGAAAATTTGGCGATACACGCTGGCTTTAACGACTACGACATTTTGGCTATTATTATTTATTTATATTTTGTTTTTAACGCTTTTTAGTTTTCCTTGGATATTTGGATAAACAATGACCAGTTAAGTCACAAGGAATGAAAAGGTCTTTGTAATAATTAAGGTTACTTCTAGTGCTATAAAAGTTAATAAAACATTAACAGATTTAAAATAATGTTTAACTTAAACTGTATGTATTATTTAAAAATAAAATTATTGTTGAAATTATTTTAATATTTACTTGCGACCCGCCCCTGCTTCGCACGGGTGCAACAACAGAATGTCCTCATAGGCAACGTTCAAAGCTTTTTGTCAACCTGACCCGGTAGCGCCGCGACGCCGCAACAACTACGTCCTCCCTGCATTTTAAATTTGTAATATCTTGGGAACTATTCACTTAAATTACATGTTGTAAAAAGCATATTGATCTATAATAAATGCACCATTTATTTAATATATTTAAGTGGATTGATTTAACTAACATTAATTTTTTTTTTTTTTTTTTTTTTTTTGGGGATGTTTTCGAACACATATAGAAAGACAGAGTGTTGTATGACAGGCGAGGATGGCGACCAGCTCCTCTGTGCTGGCGTACTGCGTAGAAACGTTTCAGAGGTTCGTTTCCGGTCGTCGAAGTGTCAACAGGTCTTGAATATATGTAGTAAAAAAAACTATTTAAAAGTCGTTAAAGTTACAAGTTAAGAACTATAAAGTGCTTCCAACGTTAGCAAAACACCATCGGAAGGTATAGAAGAAAAGATTCTTGGACATTCACAAGAATAACACATAAAAGTGAAGTTCAAATATACATCCATAATTGAGGTTAGAATCAAACATTGTTTTAGCCGAAGTCAACTTGACAGCCGGGAAATAATCAAAACATCAACTGACAACTGGCTGTCAAGTGTCAACTAACTCGAGTGTTGTCATCACCAATAACTTATATTTACAATTAAAAAAGTCAAAACTTAATTTGACAATATGGATAAACAATTTCAATTATTATTCGATAGAATGAAAATAGAAATGGAGAAACAGACAAATGATCTGAAAGTATCTCTAACACAAAATATAATGGAACGAATGGAGGAAAAATTAACTCCTATGATGGAAGAAAATAAAATACTGAAACAAAAAATTTCCCTACTAGAGAATGAGATTGAATATTTAAAAAAAGAGAAGAAAAGCAACAATATCGTTATTTACGGGTTAGAAGAGCGAGAAGAAACTACATTAGAGCTATTTCAAACAGTAAAAGAGATCTTTAAAAGAGACTTGGATTTATCTGTAGAAGAAAATGAACTAAACAGACTTTACCGTATTGGAAAAAATAAAATCGGAAACAAGCATAGACCTGTGTTACTATCATTTACAAATGGGTGGAAAAAAGACCATGCTATAAAGCATAAAAAAAGTTTAAAGAAAATTTATATATCGGAAGACTATTCTAGAGAAGTCATAGAAAAGAGAAAGGCTTTGATACCACAGCTGCTAGAGGAGAAGAAAAAGGGAAACATTGCTTTTCTCAATTATGATAAACTAGTAGTTAAAGGACCGAACTGTGATAAAAGAAAAAGGGAAATATCTACTTCTCCAATATCATCGAATACTAAACCTAAGAAGCAACAGACAATAAGTTCCATTAAAACCAACAGGACTAAAACCTTCGATTTGTCGAGAATAAGATCAAACTCTTTGACTGATTGTCAGTCCACTCATAAAAAAATAAAAAAATAAAAAAGAAATTAAAAAATTAAAAATAAAAACTAAAAATTTTAAAAATACTACTACGGCTACGAACTATTCAACTAACACTATGAAAACTAAACCAAAGAAACATCACATACTCCCTCAAGCCGACTGGTCCTCGTGGGGGAAAATGACCACAACCCTCTAACAACACAGAATCAACACAAAGTGAAAGGAGTATAAAAAAATAAAAAAAAAAAGTTGGAGGAGGCCTTTGCCAATTGGCAAACGGACGTATTAAAGCAGATAAAGAAATTAGATATAACAAATATTGTATATTTTGTCTGTCCGAATAAAAGGCTTTATTATTATTATTATTATTATTATTAAGTGGATTGAAGGATTAATACTGTATACTAAAATTATATACTGTATATTAAAATCACTTCGTAAAAACCATTTATTAGTAAAGGATTAAAAATGGTTATGGTGGGTTATCCCTAAGAGATAGACATAAGCTGTCGCGAAGTTTTATGTAAAACTATTTTATGTGGACAATACTGTAGTACATTATTTTGGTCTATTTCGTAGGGTTTAGCCAGCATTTGCAATATAAGCGCAAAAAACGTTCTTATTTACGACATCACATTAGAAACCTCTAAATTTATCAGTCTTTCTCTACTGTATTATGCATGTATCATACATATAAACCCTCCTTAAGAATCACTCTATCTATTAAAAAAAACTGCATTAAAATCCGTTGCGAAGGTTTAAAGATTTAAGTATGTATACATAGGGACAGACATACAGCGATAGCGACTTTGTTTTATACTATGTAATAATATAATGATGTAGTTTTCAATACAATATAACGATTTAATATTGTAGATTTAAACTACTTTACAGTATACTAAAACTTAAAAAAAAATCTTAAACATTTAAAAGCATCTTCTAAGTATGAAGAGACTCGACTATCCAAAATAAATGTAAAATTTCGTTCAACGGTATCAAATTTTCACAGCGACAAATTAATTAAACGGGAAAGGAATTTCTTGAAATTTTTGCTACAAATTAGTGGGAGTTTTATTTAAGGTGACGCAAATAGAGCACTAACTCTAATTAAAGTTGAGAAACAAGTAAACGAGACCCACTCTGGGGAAATTGAAAGCGTCGCGATATTACTTGGCCACTTACACTCAAAGAAGCATATTTTGTAATACATAATTATTTATTCTACTATATAAAGCTGACTAGTTTGTTTGTTTATTTGTTTGAACGCAGTAATTTCAGGATTTACGGGTTCAAATTGAAAAATTGTTTTTGTGTTTAAATGTCCATTTAATTAGCCAATAGGAGTGAAAATCAGTGAAAAACATTGCAAAAACGGGGAAAAAATTCATATTTGTGTTTCAGCCTTCCTTAGCGTGCGCTGCGTAAACGGTTAAGGATACCTTAAAAATATCATGAATAAACGCGTAACAAAAATCTATTTTGCTCAATGTTTATGCAGAGTATACGGTCAAACTTCTCTAAATAATTTAATAAATATTTATGTAATTAAATACAACTTTCAGAGACATTAAAAAAAAAAATTAACACAGCTTCAAGCTAAAGCGAAGCTGGATCGGCAGTAAGTTAAATTTAAAGTTTCTTTTGCATTCAAAGAAAAATATACAAAAGCGGTGAACATTTAAAAAACGTAAAATGTAAATAACGTTAAAGAATTAAATACTTGTCGCAAGACGACGGTTAGACTTGAACTTTTATATTTCAATTTAGCGTTTTAGCATTTACATTTCAGTTAATTTGCTCGCAATTTATCTGTGTTTTTTACTATTTTTATATAAAAGGGTACAAAGGCTCTGGCCATAACCTCCCCTCAGACGGAACAAAGTGGGTTTATAGGAAGAAGAAGTTTGACACAATTTAAGGTCCTTTACACGAGGTAAATAATATTTTTAGTTTTATTTTCTTATTCGACCAAATTAGATAACGATAAACTAGTGGTTTAAGGTGGCTTAAGGCTTTGAAGTAGTTTGTAGGTTTTTGGCGAAATTATGCATTTGAATTGTATTGACATTTTTGAAGGTCTATATAGGTATTTATTTTTCTTTAATTTTAATAAATCTGTACTATCTTTTTAGATATATTTTTAAAGAAAAAAAAATAACTTTCCTTTAAAATGATAGTCCCCACTGTTTAAATAAAATATTAAATGATAGTAAATAATTAAACCAATCATTCTGTCATCATAAAAATGTTATTTTATTGATATTAACAATATTATGGACTGTCATAAATTTTGATACTATCACAATATAAATATGTATAGATCGTTTAATTTTAAGTAATATTTTTATAAAAAAAAATATTTGTTTCGTAGCCAACAAAATAAAGGTTATACACAAAAAATGTCACTTAAGCAAATATGAATTTCACTCTACTAGTAAAACCGTATCTATACCGTACTAATATATAAAGCTGAAGAGTTTGTTTGTTCGTTTGTTTGTTTGAACGCGCTAATCTCAGGATCTACTGGTTCGAGTTGAAAAATTCTTTTTTTATTGAATTGACCATTTATCGAGGAAGGCTTTAGGCTACATAACATCACGCTGCGACTAATAGGAGCGAAGATATAATGGAAAATATGGAAAAAACGGGGAAAATTATTCATCTTTGAGGGCTTCCTTTGCGTGCGCTGCGAAAACGGTTCAAGATACAAAAATAATATGTATGAAAGAATTGTTCCTCTTTAAATGATCTAAAAAAAATCGCGACAGTATATGTCTATCTTCTAAGATCGACTCACTATAACATAATAATAGAAATAGATCCGACGGGGACGAAGTCGCGAGCAACAGCTAGTCGTATATAAACAGCCTTAATGTTGAACCAGAAAAAGCTAGACCGTGTATTTCCAACTTAAGCATTAAGCGCTCGGCTTGAAGCTAATCGTATTTTTACTTATCCGAACGTGAGCGGAATGTATGAATTTTTATTTAACATGTTAATTTTAAATGTAAATTTTAAGGCTCTTCTGGTAATGTTTTTTAGGTTTTATGTTACTGGCTCGCAGTCACTGGCTTGGCAATGTGCCTTCAAATATTTATTTTATATCGGTAATGTGAATGGAGGTTTAAAATGTTATGGTTATTTCGAGTATGTTAAATATTATATTTCACCTAATATGATTAGTTTCAGTGAGTTTTGTTTTATCATTAATAACAATATTTTATGTTATAAAGATGTATTTTATTTATATTAGCTCTGGTTGTTTGAAATTAGTTTTATTCAATAACACTTTTCTTTCTAATAAACATCTCTTTTTGTGTGTGAGTGCTATTGGCTATGCTGCTATTATATAATATTAAATAGATCTTATTAATACTAATTTCATTTTTAAGAATGTTTTATTCCGGACTAAGAGACGAATAAGCACTGCTAAATCCATTTATACTAAAATAATAAGGCTAGCACAATAATAGACAAAAACTGACAAGCAATTCGTCTATAGTGTTACTTTGACTCAATTATTATCGACAGTACAACTTGGGTTATAAGTTTGGTGGTACCACTTCTAAACGGAAAATAATTACAACTTCAACAAGTCTATCAATAGTCTTTACGTGGTACCACCCAGCTCTAAGCTTTAATTTAGATCACATATATTATGCATGTATTATACATGATATAAACCTTCCTCTTGAATCACTCTATCTATTGAAAAGAACCGCACGAATTGGTTGCGTAATTTTCAAGTTTTATGGACAGAGAAAGCAACTTAGTTTTATACTATGTAGTATTATTTACGTGTATATATAGGAAGGTAACATATCGTTAGCTTGTTGGAACAAGTAGTGCCTAGCACGTGTCGCGTTGTAAGCTCGTGTAGCTGCCGGCTGACAAGACGCAAGTTTGCTTACAACCTAGCGGTCTGGCCTTAGCGTGTCTAGTCGAAGGTCGAAGTAAGTGATGTAATCCGACCTCAATACCGAACGATAAATTCAGATCACAATTCTAAAACAGCTATTAACGCGGAAGTTGCTCTTTTACGCAAAACACATAGGATATTTTAATTCTAATATTGACACTGGAATGAAAACTACGCGCGCAAAACGGCGGGGCTTTGCTAGTAGTTATATAAATGTGAATGTAAATTAAAATGAAGGTGATGAATACAATTTATAAGCAAAAACATGAAACTAAAACATATTTTTAGATGATTTCAAAATGTTAACAACTAAGCAAAATAGTTTTTTGTCATTCGCTATTTTTTGACGGCAGACATCTTGGATCCAACAGTCATCATAAATTACTGCCTACCTTTATAAATCCCCTTGCAAATAAAATAAAAATCGTTTAAATAAAAAATAATACGACTTTTTGACTATTTATAAACTGGAACAAAATGATTCAAAATAAGTCAGGACGGAATATAGGACGTTACACATTCACTAGCAGACGGTAAACAATGAAAATATCATTTCAAAGATTACAGCACATCGCTTTTAGGTTCGATATTTAGAAGTTAAGGTAACACGATACAGACTTATTGCGTCTTTTCTTTATTTATTCTGTTGGATTTTTATATGTGTTTACCAAACTAGTTATTTTACATTTTAAGCCTTTCAGATATGTATAAAGAGTTTATCTAACATAGGTATGTTAAAACAAAATTTAATTAAATCTATTCGTTCATCAATTCGTGAAAGCTCAATACACAGAAAAAGACATAACATTAATTCCATATATGAATAGCATTTAGTTTACATAATTGTAGGAATATGATGAATGGATGTCCGGCATAGCCCCTGCTCCTTTCCATGAAACTCATGTACTGTGGATTTGTCCAATTTGAAAAGTAGATATTTATTATTTTTAATATATTTATTGATCGGTGGCCAGTTTCTTTTAAGCCTAGCTGAGGGGTTCATGATTAAAGAAGTATAACGCAACCTCATTATAATAAGCCGGAAGGGAACAAGTAAATATTCGTTATATCAAATAATTCGTAGAACTGCTGTTTTTTATATTGAGGTTAGAATGGTCTAAAGTTCTTTATAAAGATACTTTTTATCAGAGGAGGCTGTTTTGACATTACTCCATCAACTTTATATAAAGGCTTTGGGTTGAAAAATTCCTTAATTAGTTGTATTTATACTTTTCTAGATAATTTGTTATAATATTATGGATGCACTGTATATGCATATAATACTATATATCGCAGAGAGTCACGTCGTAGTAGTTGTAGTGATGCCGAGGTAGTCATTGTTTGCTTCATGAAGGCTCTTTCTAAGGTTCTTAATAAGTAAAACTTCAGAGTATCATAATAACGGTGTATAATCTTGATGACTAGTTAGTCAATATCTGATTATTTTCCACAATGCTGACGTTTTTATAGCAACTGACAAATTCCACACAATTCTTTTTAAGTTTGAATTTAAACATTGTAATAAACCAAGGAGGTTAGACTAATTAACTAATATTGAAATAGTTTTCACTATCTTAATTATTCTTCTCGTCCATCTGCTCCGATATATACCTATAATCCGATTTTAATGAAAACCAAATAAAACTCCGCGCGAATCAGATACGAATCCGTTTGCAGTCGCCTTCACCAAGTCATTTGTTCGCAAAGAATCGAGTGCACCAGTTTTTATCTTTTCATATCCGAATCGACGCTTTTTCTAACTTTTTAAGCTTTCATTTCAAAGCCTTGATGCATGTCTTTTGAGATTGCTTTTCCATTATTTACAGAGATCCTATTTCGGGAATATTTTTGGACATTTCGTGAATTGCTGTGGCTAAATTGGTTTGGCTTATATATGTTGATGGAATTATAAGTGTACTACAATCTGTGTACTTAAAATTTTAGTTGTTTAAGCGTTGAAATTCTACTGCAATACATACACAGTACATACAGTATAAAACAAAGTCGCTCTTCGCGTCTGTCAATACGTATGCTTAGATCTTTGATACTAAGCTAGGGATTTTGACGATTTTTTATAATAATAAAGTGTTTAAAAGTATAATACATGCATAAACGCTTTTTGTTAAAACTTTTGAATTTCTGTTTGGTCAATGTTGGTAGGTATACACATTACACAATGAAGAACTGCACATGTTAATATAAGTAGTTTAAAGTAATTTTATCTGTAAATATCTATTGTGTAAGTTTTTCAGTTTATCTGTGTAAATAAATAAATAAATATATAAATATATAAAATAAATAGCCAAATGTGTTGTTTGATGCATAAAACTTGAAAAAAGCAATCCAACAGATAGATAAAAATATTTTTAGCGTGATTGAGATAAAATTCTCCGCATTGTGCTACAAAAACTATTAAATCACATCTAAATATATTAATCTCAAAATGCAATTCAGTGGGAAATAAGCCATATATCTGTGGCACATAAATAACTTTACCGCTGTACGACAAAAGGGAAGTAGCTTCGGACAAAGGGAATATTGTCACCGCAGCGCGTAACTGCATTACCGGGATGCACTTTTGTTACATTGAAACTCTTTGTATGGAAAACTAGATTCAAATTGAATATCTGTCTTATATATTTCGTAAGTTGAGAGGAATAGAAAAGTAAAGGTAGATAGAATAGAAGGTTCTACACATAATTATATCATTAAATCCATAGAATGAAGTATATATCATATCCGTAGTGATGCCATTTCAAAGTCGACAATTATGTCTATTTACATGATTGTCGCCACAGTGATTCGTATGTTTTTCGTACATTAAAATTTTTCACATTTATGGGGGAAATTTTTTATAGTAGCAACATCATCGATGGGCTTGTGTGCGAGTCATCGAGTAAACATGCTTTTTACACATACTATGTATTCAGTTTTGTCTTCACTTCACATCAGTATACCTATGTGTTTTACGTCTATAATTACCTAAAACATTCATATAATAACCATTCCATTGTGAAAATAGGATAAAATAATAATTTATTTACCAAATATCATTGATAGTTTTCAAAATAAAGAGAATTCAAAGACAATTGGTTATGAATATTAATATACGCCTGTGGTCCTAAACCTATTGAAAGCTTGAACAGTGGATAATGAAATACACCATACTTTAATTTAATAATTTAATCTATACATATAATAAAAATGTAACGAGTCGCTGTCTGTACACGGAAAATTAATGAGAAAAAATATTATAGGAGACCTTTATTAACGCAATAGAACCAAAAACAATGATGTTTGAAATTTTTGTCTGTTTGTTTGTACACGCTAATCTCAGAAACGGCTTATCCTATCTAGATGGGAATTCAATGACATATTGTGGTAAGCTTCACTTAACATTTAGTGTTTAATTCATGTCAATCGGGTGATAAATAAAAAAGTTATGGCAATTTAAAGAATCACGTTGAACTTGCTGAACGTTTGTTGGCGCGGGTTTGGCATTTTCAAAAATGCTGCCCAAAGTCAGCTTTCTACGCAGGCGAAGTCGCTGGCACAGCTAGTATATATTATATCAATATATTACGATATGATTTGAGTTGTAACTTTTGATAGAAAATTTCGATGAAATTGGATACTGACCGCCGGTAATTAGATAAAGACCCCTTCTATCAGATTTTCTGTATCAATCTTATAGGTAGTAAAGTAAAGTAAGGAAAGCATTTGTGTAGAAATGGGTCGGTTTTCACATCTGGGAGCATTTTTTTAGTTTATACTAGTACTAATGTGCCCGTGGCCGTACCCGCTACGTGAGAACTGTACCTCCTTGTAAAACCCCCCTGTGTTAATTCTCATTAACACAACACGTTTTGGTTGGTACAAGTTCCAAGTAGTGGAGGAATTAAATCTTAACTGAAACAAATTAAACTTTCCGATTTATTTATTTGAAGTAATATTTAATATAGGTCTAAAAAATATATTGAATCATCACCGAATATAGAAATATGCTGAAAGTTATATATGTATGTATATACTTATATGTAATACTAGCGACCCGCCCCGGCATCCCTCACATGTATTATACATACAAAACGTTCCTCTTGAATCACTTTATCTGTTTAAAAAACCGCATGAGAATCGGTTGCGTAGTTGTAGAGATTTAAGCATACATAGAGATATAGGGACAGAAAAAGCAACTTTGTTTTATACTATGTACAGTAGTTTCAATCCAAAAGCTATATTATTGTTCTTTTAACCGATTAATTGACGACCGCTTGGCGCAGTGGTAGCACAACTACTTTCTGCGCGAAGGGTCGTGGGTTCGATCCCCACACCGGAAAAATATATTTGTATTTACATTTGTATTTTTCTGGGGTCTGGGTGTTGCTATGTATTGTATGTATGTATTTACAAAAGAAAAGTATGTATATGTAATTTATTCCGTTATCTAGTTGCCATAACACAAGCTTCTGCTTAGCTTGGGACTAGATGGCGCTGTGTATAAATGTCCTGAAAATATTTATTTATTTAAGTTTATTTACATGATCGAATCTAAAGTGTTATATATTATTTATACTATAGATTACCCGTGTAATGTTCACATAGATCTTTATGCATAATATTCGATTACAATATGCAAATAGTTTATCTGATGGCCGCAGCCTTAACTCAACTTGATTATGCCGTGATTTGGGTCACTTTGTCAATATTATTACAAAGGATCATATTATGTCGGTATGCATGTGTGTCTGCATATAAAGGATGAATGTTGTGAAGTTAGTATGATAAGTCAGAGGTCAAAGCCTTGAATATTATTTAAGTTATCATTTTTTTAAAGTCTTCATATTCTAAATGGAAAACAGATTCCTTAAAATATATGAATATGATATGACTTCGAATATACAAAAATATAAATACATTACAATTGAAAAAGAAAATATTAAACACTTAAAATCCAACGATATAATAATGATTATCTTAGGAAATTTTCGGTGCTTTAAATTTAAGTATGAAAATGTAAAATCGGTTAAGAAGTTGGGCAGTTAGTGAGATAATTATAAACATACATGCATAAACCTACTTACAATACGACTTGGGGTGCCTCAAGACTCCTCACTCCAGAGCTGTTATGCTCCACGAGTGTTCGTTTCTTTAAATCCCCTTTCCATCAGTTCAATTACCTGCTCGTTGGCCCTTAATGTAATACAAAAAAAACACACACAGTCAATAATTTCCCTCTATTAGCTTCGCTGAACGAGAGTTAAACATAATCTAAAAACAGTATTTTTCAATGACTTAAAACAATAAAATTTTTAAATCACTTGAAAGTAATTTGGACATTTTTATCATCTTACGATCTGTTGTATCTTAAGTACACACGCATTATATTGAACCATGTTTTAAGGATGGAGCGATTCATCAACGTCAAGCAAATACGAGAGACTTTACATGTTTAAATGGAAACTTGTAGGTATTGGAGATGCGTCAGTCTTGAATTTTTCGTATATATTTTAAGTACTTCTTAAGGTAGTAATATTTGGTCTTAAGTCTTTTCTCAGCCTTGTTTGAGAGCTGTTGCAATAAACTTTTATAAAATAATAAAATTTTTAACAGTACGTCAAAATTAACCCTATATTTTCCTACTCCCGTGGCAATGCTATATTTAATAGACGTTATCCTTTCTTTACATTCCTCTATATAATAAAAGAACCATTTTGTAGTTTAAAACTAAAAACACCGAAAAACGACTTTACAACTTTATTTTATAGTAAGTGAGTCTACAAATAATCTTCACTAAGCTAACAAAATAGAGAAGAATGGAGGAAGAAAGGGGAGGCCTTCACCCAAATGGGATTCACGTCATCATAGGAAATATACAAATTAACACTTACTAAACATAATATAACTAACTTAAATATTTTTATAACTAACACTACTAATACACATTTGTAATGGAAATTTAATGATTTGAAAAATAAAAGGCTATTTACCGGGGGTAGGTCTCTTTCGCAGGAGACCGACTGGGTGGGTACCCCCACAGTGCCAGACATTCTACCGCCTGAGCAGTGATGTGAAAATGTCACTGTGATCCGGTCTGAAGGGCACTGTAGCCAGCGA
>JADANM010002527.1:9702174-9721223 GCA_026213755.1 Eurema hecabe
TTAATATTAAATCAGTGACGACTGCTCGAAGTGTGAGCACGAAGTGAAGAGTTGCTGGGGTGGCTCAGGCGGCGATCCTCGATGGCCATCTGGGTGGTCCGATGTCCCAATTGCATGTTTCAATGCATCGCGGTGGCCGCGGTACCGCGAAACACACCTGTGTGGTGTTGCCCAATTCGGTATTGCTAATTCGGCAATACCTTAGGGTTCCGCTACCATAACTAGCTTATAGTCTACAATAACACTCCATTTCCATCATATACAAAAATATTTGTTATTTTGTTCTAATCCGCAGTCCAGATAGTAGCGCGTTTAAACAAACGAATTCTCTTTTGGTATAAATACAACGTAACTATGGTCTCTTTTCTAAATAATCTAATAATTATTTTTTTTTATTTGAAGACATTTAGAAAAAAAAATTACTACAGATTTGAATAGGCGAAGCTTGATCAGACTTTAGTTTCAATTTAAAGGTTCTTTTACATTCAAAGAAAAATATATACAAGCGGTAATTTAAAAACGTAAAATGTAAAAATGGAGCAAGAAGCAATTAACCGCGACGTTCAAGAATTAAATAGTTGACGCAAGAAGACAGTTGGTATTAAACTTTTATAGTTCTTATAGTAGCGTTTACATTTAAGTTAATTTGCTTGCAGTTTGTCTACGTGTTTTACTATTTTTATATAAAAAGGAACAAAATGTGGGTTTTTAGGAAGAAGAAGTTGGACACAACTTATTGTCATTTTCCTCGAGGTAAATAATATTTTAATTTTTATTTTCTTGTTCGACCAAATTACATTACCATAAATAAGGTTGTGATGTGTCGATACAATGATTTCTCACAAAATAAACACCCGGAGGCTCTGAAGTAATTGGCAGGTCTATGGCAAAATTATGCATTTGAATTTTATTGACATTTTCGAAGGTCTGAATCGCAATATTTATTTCTCTTTAATTTTAAGAAATCTATGCTATCTTTTACGGTATATTTCTAAAGAAATGAAAATTTTAATATGGACTGTTTTATTATTGTACAAACAATGACAGATGTGTTGATAGTATATAAAATAACTTTCCTTTAAAATGATAGTCGCAACTGTTTGAATAAGATATTAAATGGTAGGTAGTAAATAATTAAAAATAATCATAGACAATCTGGTCAATAACACCATTGTGCAATTATGCCTCGTATCGGCTAGTAACGTTATGTGAAAATTATTCTCGTAATACGCAAGTAATTTTGCCGTAACAAAAGATATTATATTATTTTTCTGTCATCACAAAAATGTTATTTTATTGATATTTTCAATATGTCATAAATTTTGATACTACCAAAATATAAACATGTATAGACTATAGATCGATTAATTTTAAGTAAGTCGATTTTTATAAAAAAATATTTGTTTCGTAGCCAGCAAAATTAAGGTTATACACAAATAAATATCACTTTAGCAAATATGAACTTCTCTGCTAGTAAAATCGTATCGCCAATAAACAGCCTAAATGTTGAACCAGAAAAAAAAGCTAGACCGTGTATTTCCAACTTAAGCATTAAGCGCTCGGTTTGAAGCTAATCGTATTTTTAATTAATCGGAAGCGAGCCGAATGTATGAATTTTTATTTAAAATGTTAATTTTAAATGTAAATTTTAAGGCTCTTCTGGTAATGTTTTTTAGGTTTTATGTTACTGGCTCGCAGTCACTGGCTTGGCAATGTGCCTTCAAATATTTATTTTATATCGGTAATGTGAATGGAGGTTTAAAATGTTATGGTTATTTCGAGTATGTTAAATATTATAGCTTCGGTGAGTTTTTTATAAAGATTATCGCTAAGTCAAAATATCATCAATAAAAATGTTCTATTTAATTAAATAATAATTACTGGCCAATAAAATTATAAAGATGTATTTTATTTATGTGATGGCTCTTTAATCACTTTTTAGTGATAAGGCCGCCTATTACGCCTAATTTTGTAATGTGTATTAGTGTGTATTTTGTCTTTTTCTTATTATGATGTAATCAAATGTAAATAAATATATAAGGAATTGGTCTGGTTGTTCGAAAATAGGATAAATCAATAACTTATTGGCTGTAAAGAAATACATTTAATAGTTTTTATTAATACCATGTTTCAAAAGTTTTATAGGAGTGCTTGCTAGTGTGCACTGCTCAATCCATTTAAAAAAAGGGGGGGCACAATTATATTATAGACAAAAACTGACAAGCAATTCGTCTATATTGTTACTTTGACTTAATTATTATCGACAGTACATCTTGGGTTATAAGTTTGTGTGAACTCGGGTTAATAGTTTGGGTGAACTTGGGTTACAAGATCGGCTGAACATGAGTGACAAGTTCGGGTGAACTTGAGTTAGAAGGGTCATAGGGTTATAAGAATCTTTTAATTTGCGTTAAAAATGACCAATCAAACAAAAAATTAAAGGAAGAAGGTAAATATAAAATGGCCCCGTTTAACGAATAAACACAATGACAACTTCAAGAAGTCAATCAATAGTCTTTAGGTGCCCGAACGTTTTTGGCTTCGGGTCCTTTATCAGCTAAAAGAACTTGCAATCTTTCCGTGCTTCGCTCACATTCCTCTTGAATTACTCTATCTATTGAAAAATATGAGAATCGGTTGCGTATTTTTAAAGATTTCAGCAAACATACGGATAGATAGAGAGTTAGTTTTATACTATGTAGTGATACTTACGTGTACGTATTGGAAAGTAACTTATGGTTAGCTTGTTTGAACAAGCAGTGCCTAGCACGTGGCACCTTGTAAGCTGATGTATTTACTAGTTAACAGGACGCAGTTTGCTTACAACCTAGCCTTCTGGTCTTGGCGTGTTTGCTCGAAGTAAGTGATGTTATCTGGACCCGATATCAAACTGTAAACGATACTTAAACTATAAATAGTTAGTGTAAATTTAAGTTTGTTTATTACTCTTAAAAGCAAAAACTAGTGGCTGAAGCTGACATTCAGGTAAATTTTAATCCCGGTGATGATATTGGAGTGAAATCAACGCTGGTATAACCCCTTGTATAGTAGGTGTAAATGCGAATCAAAATTGAAGTGATGCTTTTGATATTGTTAAAAGATTACGAATTAATATTTGAATTGATTTATTTGAAGTTAAAGGAAAGTTTTAAATATATTTCTTGACGATTTCGAAATATTAACGTCAAAGCATATTAGTTTATTGTCATTTCCTATTTTGTGACGGGAGACATGATGGATCATCATATCATAATATATTTCTAAGACTCTTGAAAGGAATTATGCAAATGAACTAAAAATTAATTTGTACATACGACATATATTTTCACATTTTAATTTCTCATGCGTTTAGGTATCGGATTATAAACTGGAACAAAACTATTATCATACTAAAATATAGGATGTTACACATTCGCTAGCAGACGGTAAACGTGTATATGATTTCAAAGATATTCATCGCATTTAGTTCAGATATTTAGTAGTTAAGGTAACACGATACAGACTTATTTTGTATTTTATTTATTTTGTTGACTATTGTATTTACTAAACTGATTTATCTATAAGAACCTTAATTTCATATTTTAAACCTTAGAACTCTATCCAAAAGATTGCAGCTCTTACCTATGCTTGAATTAACACAGACAAAGAGACAACGTTCATTTTATATATTAATAGCATTTATATTTTACACAGAAGAATGGATATTTAATTACCCAGTCCAGTGAGACGGAACACATTCGGGTTTTGGTCGATACAAGTCCAACATAACCCTAGGCCATCCTTACTCCGAAGCATACTATGAGGATTTCCACACGATAAAAACGAGATGTAATTTTTAATATTCGTCTAAGATTGGTAAGCCATTTTTTCACAACACATCTTGGTCATTATTTTCGTAATATATTAGGTATATCGTTTTATATTTACCATCGTCATACCAAAACAATAAAACTCCGCGCGAATCCGACACGAATCTGTTTGCAGTCGCCTTCACGAAGTCATTTGTTCGCAAAGAATCGAGTGCACCAGTTTTTATCTTCTCATATCCGAATCGACGCTTTTTCTAACTTTTTAAGCTTTCATTTCAAAGCCTTGATGCATCTCTTTTGAGATTGCTTTTCCATTATTTACAGTTTCGGGAATATTTTTGGACATTTCGTGAATTGCTGTGGTAAAATTGGTTTGGCTTATATTTGGGTGTGGAATTATAAGTGTGCTACAGTCTGTGTACATAAATTTCAGTTCAATACATTGTATAGAACAAAGTCGCGTCTGTCATTATGTATGCTTATATCTTCGATTCTAAGCAAGGGATTTCGACTTTTTTTTAAATTGATAGAGTGATTCAAGAGGAAATTTTTAATGTATAGGTAATAAAAGCATAAATCCGTGCGAAGTCGGAACGGTTTGTTAGTCTTATTGGTCTGATTTCGATAAATATTTTTTAAGGCTTGCTATTTAGCGCGACTTAGATAAAGATCCACTCATCGTGCTATAAAAACTCTTAAATCACATCTAAATATATCAATCTCAAAATGCCAGAATTAAATTTCGTATGTAAAATAATTCAGTGGGAAATAAGCCATATATATGTGGGTCATAAATAACTTTGCCGCTGTATTACGACAAAAGGGAAGTAACTTCGGACAAAGGGAATATTGTCACCGCAATGGGTAACTGCATTACCCGGATGCACTTTTGTTACATTGAATCTCTTTGTAGGGAAAAGTAGATTCAAATTGAATATCCTTCTTATATATAAACTAGCTGTTGGTAGTCATAAATAATGCGTTTTAAAGACTACGTATCTTAAAAGATAGACATATACTATCGCGGACTTTTTTTAGATCATTAAAAGAGAAATAATTCTTTCATACATTTTTTTTTTGTATGTTGAACTGTTTTCGCAGCGCACGCAAAGGAAGGCCTCAAAGATGAATAATTTTCCCCGTTTTTTCCATATTTTCCATTATATCTTCGCTCCTATTAGTCGCAGCGTGATGTTATGTAGCCTAAAGCCTTCCTCGAGAAATGGTCAATTCAATAAAAAAAGAATTTTTCAATTCGAACCAGTAGATCCTGAGATTAGCTCGCGTTCAAACGAACAAACAAACAAACTCTTCAGCTTTATATATTAGTATAGATTTAATTGAGCGGAATAGAAAAATATACCTTCTACACATAATTATATCATTAAATACATACAATAAAGTAAATTATATAGTGAAGCCACTTCAAAGTCGACAATTTTGTCTACTTACATGGTATGTTTATCGTTGATTAAAATTTTTCACATTTATGGGGTAAATTTCTTAAAATAGCACCATCATCGGTGGGCTTGTGTGCGAGTCATGGAGTTTATAAACATGCTTTTTACACATAATATGTATTCAGTTTTGTCTTCACTTCACACACATCTAAACATTATGTTAATAATAATTCCATTGTGAAAATAGAACAATATATTAATTTATATACCAAATATCATTGATAATTTTCAAAAAATGAGAATTCAAAGACAATAGGTTATAAAATATTTTAGTTTTCCAACGTTCTCTAATGTTTAATATTAATATATGCTTGAGGCTTGTGTTGGCACAATACATAGGAATTTAATAAATTTAATTTTGCTAAATGCTCAGGTGTGAACAGTGGATAATGAACATACTTTATTATTAATAAAATTAGAAAGGAATGTAATTAATATTATAATTAATCATCCGGCTTCGCTTGCATATAATATTATGATTTAAGCCATCCTATCTTTGTTCAGTTGGATCACCCTTCACATTAAATTTAAAATCGGTTCAGTAGTTGAGGAGTCCATCGCGGACAAACAACGTGATACGTAATTTACATGTATTTGGATTTCGTTTAATATAAAATAAAATATATTTTATTAATATCAAGTTATAATTGTAATTTTTTCGCCCTTTTTTGGTAAAAAATGTGGGACCCGTGCGAGTTTCTTACGCCGGTTCTTCTCGCCGGGTTAGTTCCCGAACCGGTGGTAGGCATCATGTAAACTTTCTGAAAGTATTTGTTTCAAATTTACTCAGAAATAAAATATTCTTCATTTCATTTCATTAGAATTTCTTTAGAATGAAATGCTCTTTAGAATTTCATCAATATACTGTTGTAGTTTATATGTATGGTAGTTTGGAGTTTGGTATCCGATAACACCGTGCTAAATTCTCCAAGCGATGGAAAACTGCAATTTATATGGACGTGAAAAAAGGAGGTTTTACGCGAGTAAAATCACGGGTCACAACTAGTATATAATATAACGATGATTTGACGGGTAACTTTTGATAGAAAATTACTATGAAATTGGATAGTGACCGTCGATAATTAGATAAAAACACCCTCTATCAGATTTTCTGTAGCAATCTTATACGGATGTAAAGTAAAGTCTGTAAGGAAAGCATTTGTGTCGAAATGGGCGGCTTTTAATATAATTTTTTTTAGAAATTAATTACGGAATAGTCTCCGAATGTGCCCGTGACCCCCCCCCCGTACCCGCTCGCTACGCTAAGACGGAACACAGTGGGGTTTCGGTCGATACAATTCCTAAGTAGTGAAGGAAATAAATCTTTTCTGAAAAAAGACTTTATTTCCGTTTTTGGGTATACTATAATGTATTATATATTGAAGCATCACCGAATATATAAATATGCTAAAAGTTATGTGAATGTCGGAGTGAGTTTAAGTGACAGTTTATTAACTGAGAAGCGCTGTACGAAACCTGTGCAGAAGTAAAAAATAAGGTATCGAGGGGACGGCACGGCGCGCGGGGCGCGTGATCGTCGGGTGCGCGAGCATTGATTGGTTCCCCAGTCGTGTTGTTTTTCTCGCACCAATACGTCAATTACGAGCGCGATTCTACGGATGCGCAGCTATTCTCGTCCCGCGCTAAACATTCGTGACGCGACCTTATACGATTCTATGAGTCAGGCCAGGTGGGGACGGAATGGCGGAGCGGGTATAAAGCGGCACGATTACTTAAAGAGGCCACTTTTGCTTTAGAGGCCGATACGTTGATATCTCCTAATTGTGACACGGTAATGAACCGTGGTTCTTTCTAATTAGTTGATTAATTGAAGATCATTGCAAATAGTTGTAATTATAAAATAAATATTTACAGGACATTTATACACAGCGCCATCTAGTCCCAAGCTAAGCAGAAGCTAGTGTTATGGCAACTAGATAACGGAATAAATTACATGTACATACTTTTCTTTTGTAAATACATTCAAACAATACATAGCAACACTCAGACCCCAGAAAAATACAAATGTAAATTACAAATATATTTTTCTGGTGTGGGGATCGAACCCACGACCCTTCGCGCAGAAAGCAGTTGTGCTACCACTGAGCCAGTTGAACTATTTATCTTGGTATGGTGGGACACGACTTTGGTGAGAATCGTCGCCCACTCTCACCAATTTTGCACCAGAATTCGGATCTAGCCGAAATTTATAATAATAATAGTAATAATTAACACTGAGAATCAGTTAACTAATGAAAACTAATGAGAATTGGTGGCGTAGTTTTAAATACTTAAGCATACTATGTAGCATACAGTAGGTAATTCAAAATTTTAAAGTTTTTAACATTAAATTGACCCAATCTCTACTAAAGTGTATAATGTTATTTATATTATAGATTACCCGTGTAATCGGTCCATATAGATCTTTATGTATAATATTCGATTACTATATGCAAATAGTTTATCTGATGGCCGCAGCCTTAACTTGATTATGCCGTGATTTGGGTCACTTTGTCAATATTATTACAAAGGATCATATTATGCTATATTATGTGTCTGCATATAAAGGATGTGTGTTGTGAAATAAGTATGATAAGTCAGAGGTGAAAGCTCTGAATATGATTTTATGATTTAAGTTATCATTGCTTTTTAAAAATGTTCAAATTTTAGATGAGGAACGGATTCCTTAATAGATATGGATATTATATGACTTCGAATATACAAAAATATAAATACAATACTGTCCAAAGATAAAAAGTTTTACCAGGAAAATCCGACTATATAATAATGATTAATTATCTTAGGCATTTTTTCGGGACTCAAAATTTTAGTATGATAATAATAATATAAAATCGAGATAATTATAAACATACATGCTTAAACCTACTTACAATACGACTCGGGGTGCCTCAAGACTGACACCTTACTCCGGAGCTGTTATATTCCACCAGTGTTCATTTCTTTAAGACCACTTTCCATCAGGTCAATCGCCTGCTCGTTGGCCCTTAATGTAATACACAGTATTTTTGATGACTCAAAATAGTTTCAGTCCTACTGTGATCAGTCCTAATTTGGACTTTTTTTATCAACTTGCGATATGTACTGCTGTAAACGAAGAGAACATACGCATTATATTGAACCATGTTTTAAGCTGATGGATCGAGTGATTCATCAACGTCAAGCAAATACGAGAGACGTTACATGTTTCAATGGAAAAGTGTATTTCAGATGCGTCAGTCTTGAATTTTTCGAATATCTTTTAAGTACTTTACTTGTTAATGTAGTAATATGTTGTTTATCGATAAAAATAAGTCTTTTCTTGTTTTAGAGCTGTTCCAATTATCTTTTATAAAATAATAAAATTTTTAACATTACGTCAAAACATAACCCTCTATTTTTCAACTCCAGTGGCAATGCTACATTTAAAAGTCGTATCCTTTCATTTATATTCCTCTTTATAATAAAAGAACTGTTGTGTAGGTAGTTTGCAACAAGATACATAGGGAGAAACATCGAAAAAAGACTAAACGACTGCTTATATTTTATAGTAAGTGAGTCTACAAATAATCTTCACTAAGCTAACAAAGACTGAATTTAGTGGTAAAACTGGTCCATTATAATACAAATTGGATAACAAAATACATTTAAAACACCATAGAACCCATCCCAGCAATTCATTATGGTTCGTTGGGGCCTGATCGCCACTTTGGGACCAGAAAGTTTACTTTAAACAACATTCATTTAATACCCTTATATTAAGGGATACATTATCTTAATATATTAATGGTTCTATCCTGGTACAGCTGTGACTCAAAGTCCGTTTTCGATTTTTAATATTTTTCTAGTAATTCTACTGTTAGGGAAGGAGAGTAATCTTCTAAAATCGTTAATAATTTAAGGCATTTTTAATATTATAATGTTAAAATCTGTATTATAGCACGCGTCACAAATCTTTAGCGCCGAACGAAACCTGAAGTCAAAAATAAGGTATCGAGGTAACGGCGCGGCGCGCGGGGCGCGTGATCGTCGGGTGCGCAACGTTGATTGGTTGTCTCAGTCGTGTTCTCTTTCTCGCACCAATAAGTCAATTACGAGCTCGATTCTACCGATGCGCAGCTATTCTCGCCCAGCGCTAAACATAAATGACGCGCACTGTACTTTATTGAAATTACTACATGCATTACTATAAATATTATTAAGCCTAGAACATCTATAACTACGGTTACGATTACGATTCACGTATGACTTCTACTAATAGTACGGCTACGACTACGACTAGGCTTACAGCTACGACTGGTTACAGCTACAACTGTATCTACGTAGAGGGCTACGAACTAAGGCAACCAGCACTGTAACTGCTAGAAGCTGGAACTGAACTTGGACCTAGTATACAAGTCAAGCGTAAAATCTATAGGCTGTATAGAATAGCATTTAATATATATTCTATATTAATATATAAAGCGGAAGAGTTTGTTTGTTTGTTTGTTTGTTTGTTTGAACGCGCTAATCTCAGGATCTACTGGTTCGAATTGAAAAATTCTTTTTTTATTGAATTACCCAGGTATCGAGGAAGGCTTTAGGCTACATAACATCACGCTGCGACTAATAGAAGCGAAGATATAATGGAAAATATGGAAAAAACGGGGAAAATTATTCATCTTTGAGGGCTTCCTTTGCGTGCGCTGCTAAAACAGTGCAAGATACAAAAATAATATGACGTGTGAAAGAATTATTCCTCTTTAAATGATCTAAAAAAAGTCCGCGACGATATATGTCTATCTTCTAAGATTGACTCACTATAAAATAATTAAAGAAATAGATCCGACGGGGACGAAGTCGCGAGCAACAGGTCGTATAAAATATACAATCTTAAATAATGAAAATATTTATAATTCCGAATGACGTCATTTGAATTTCACCACGAATCCATTTAAAGTGAAAAGTAATTAAGCTCCCTACCAAACAAATGGTCACACAACATTGTACTGAAGTTCGTCAATCGATCCATACTTATCTATTAACGAGCTCCGAGATGGATCGCCCGCTCTATCTTTTATTGTCCCCATGAATTCCATTTTCAATTCAGCCACTTGCTAGGGATGTGCTGTGTTTATCGATAAAAAAGAAATAACAAATTTATTAAATTAAATTTTATTTATTTATTTATAAAGATACACAATTTTCATGACATATAAATTTATGACGATGATTATTGATGATTATTATGGAGAGTGAAAAATCTATATCTAAAAATAACAATGTAATAAAGTTTCAAACAATGTGTTTCTATTGAAAATTTTACACAAATTCAAGGAAATTCACTAACTTTGGCAACCCTCGTGTGGTTCGTGGACCCTTTAAACAGAGCACATGAACGCGAGACGGTGTTGCCATGTAAGATTTGTAATTTCACCTTCGTTTATTTCGTTTTTTTTTTTTGGAAAAATTAATTATATCATTTTTTTCAAAACGATTGCAAAATAAGGTCCTAATACAGGTATATAGTAAGAGGTCTTCGGATCAGACACTTGTTTTGTTACACACTGTATACGGTGAAGACCTTTCTGAGAAGGTTCTTCCCCGAGTTCTATAATCAAAATAAGACCGAATCGGTTTCTAAGATAATTTCTTAAAGAGTCCTTAAGGAGTGGTGAATCGATTTTTTGTTTTATATGAATAAATAACCTATTCACTCCTTTCTTAGACCATAGCATCGCCTCATATCAGGCTAGCACTGAGGCCATGTGCATAATTAAATGAACATTGTGCGTTGGACTTTGTATGACATGTATAGGCGAATTGTTATAAATAAAAATAAATAGTTTAGACATGAATGTCAATTCACATATCATTTATATTATTATCCTTGCAATTTGATATTAAATATTTGTTTTAAATATTTAAATTTTAAATAAAGAACTGTAAATACTAACCAATAATAACGAAAATAAAAAAAAACAGTTTTATCGACACTCGCCTCTCGCCCTACTCTACAGTACTAAAGTCGATACTCTCAGACAATGATAAGCGAAATAAATGATATTGTACAATGACGAGGCTGCGAGCTCGGTATCGAGTGGCCTCTGTTATCTGCTATCGGCTCGGTTACACGGGTTTTCTTGCTTTTTAAAAAGACTTTAATATAAGAATTTAGTATATGTTAAACGTACTGTTTATAAGCATTATGTTGTAGAATAGAGGACATATCAGCAGAGGCACTTGATGTTAAGTCATCTCTTACGTCATATTCATTTTATGAGCCGACTTTATATTATAATTATCTATTATAAGTTTTATCGACACTAACATTCAAAGCATTACTCGAATATAATTCAATGGTTCAGTTATAATATATACTATAATATGTACTAACAAAACCATTACCCTTCTTTTTTCGCAGTCGGTTAGCACAAGACTAAACTATCTTGATAACTCCTTCTCAAAGTCGATTATTCCAAGTATTCTATCGTCGCC
Source organism: Eurema hecabe (assembly GCA_026213755.1). Lineage (NCBI taxonomy): Eukaryota > Metazoa > Arthropoda > Insecta > Lepidoptera > Pieridae > Terias > Terias hecabe. The sequence continues at coordinate 9,713,918 of JADANM010002527.1, forward strand.
GTAATTCAGAACGCGTTCAAGTCTGTCAGGTAATTTCCGCAAAACAGTTGAAACAAAAAGCAAACTCCAATTACCTACTTATTCTTTGAAATAGCTTAATAAAAGCAATCCCTATCGTGGCAGTTTGACGAACAAGCGCTATTTTGGTTTGAATTATTTTTAAAAATGTGATCAATAAACGCCGGCAATACGTTCATGATTCCCTCGCGAATGTTATGAGACGGCGGTGGTTACGTAGTACATACCATCAGGAACCCCTCCTGATCGTTTTCCCGCTTGTTTTATAAAAAAGAACAATTAATCTTTCCTATGAATAATTAAAAACGTAAAAGTCAGTAAAATAGCTTATTTACCAAACAACATTGATTTAGCTATTTAATTACGTAAAGAATGATTTTTATTTACGTTGATGGGAGAGGACTATGCAAGAACAATATAATGCAATTATTTTACGCATAAACCTTTTTTTATAATATGAAAAGGGGAGACGAGCTGGACGCACTCCTGACGGTAAGAGTAACGCCAGCCCATAGCCAATGCAGTGCTACCCGGAACTTTGCTATAAAGCCCAACTCCGAGCAGGGGTGCACTACACCGACGCTCCCCACCTTGAGTCATCGGATGTTAAGACTCATTAGTCATTAGCCCAGTCATTTTGCTGGCTACAGTGCCCTTCTGACCTTCCTCTTGAATCACTGTGTATTACGAAACAAAACGCAAAAATGCGATTGCGTTTCAAAAATCTAAGCAGACTTTTTTTTCTATATAATAATGATAAAAAAAATTACCAAGTAAGATATACTTTAGTCATATTAAGTCAGCAACTTCACCGCCGGTGTCGCCACATCGCATCTTGTTTGAAGTCGATTTAAGATGCGAAAACCGGTCTTCATTAAAACATTAATTACGTAAGTGTTGAATTAATTATAAGCAACGTGTTCCAGAAGGAAAGAGGGACTGGTACGCTTCATACGTGTTTTATTTGTGGGACCCGCCCCGGTTCGTTCGAATATATTTTGCATTTATCATTTAATAAGAAAAGGCTATATATAATTTTAATATCGATATATAATTTTAATAATAATAATAAATATTTTCAGAACATTTATACACAGCGCCATCTAGTACCGGGCTAAGCAGAAGCTTGTGTTATGGCAACTAGATAACGGAATAAATTACATATACATACTTTTCTTTTGTAAATACATACATACAATACATAGCAACACCCAGACCCCAGAAAAATACAAATGTAAATTATAAATATATTTTTCCGGTGTGGGGACCGAACCCACGACCCTTCGCGCAGAAAGCAGTTGTGTTACCACTGCGCCAAGTGGTCGTCAATGCGGGAGGCAGCACGGTGCACCACACACGCTGAATTGTCAGATGTCACTCGGAGTGGAAACGCGAGGACAGTTACTTCTCTGACCTACATGTATGTCTTTAACCTTTAATAAAATTACGCAACCGATTTGTCGATATTGTTTTTTAATACAAAGACTGATTCAAGAGGAATGTTTATATGTACAGAACATGCATAATATATGCGAGCGAAGCCGGGCCAGGTCACTAGTTAATAATAATAAAAATATCAAGTGTACGCTAGAGCCAGTAACTTATAGGCTCTACTCGTAGTACAGGTTGTGACGGGATTCATTAATTACTACAGACATTATAGACAGGCGTCTAGCTTTTGATTGCGCCGGGGGAGCAAATAAACAAACGCGTATGTAGCTGCTGTTTGCTACAGCTTGGATGTACAGGATTGGGAACTGTTCAGTTAAAGCTTAGAAAAATGTAATAAACCTTTCTCACTTACGCATAGCCCCTAGGCCAGTAAGATGAGCTTGAATCTTGAGATGGTAAAAGTCTAAACATATTTATTGTATACACTCAAATAGGAACACAACAAGAAATATATAAAATTGTATATACATTATGTACTGGGTATTAAACTAAAATTTTAAAAACATACAAGTAGAAGAAAAAAGACGCCGTTGAGACTCTTCTTAAAATGTTTTTATACAAGAGGGTAGTCTCCATTGAAACTAAAATATTTATAAACCTAAAACGAGTTCTTTAAATGATATAATCTTGAAGTAGAAACAGTAAATCTTTAGAAAATGAAATGCAATCCCTTTTTCTTTTTACGTGTTTAGCACAAATTTAAATTGCGGTAATTTTTCCAGCGACCAGAAAAACGTAGAATACATTGGACCATTAGTAGAAACGGAATAGGAACTTGGACAAACTGAAAAATATCCTGTTTGCAAATTACAAATAATTCTTTTCGCCCGAGCTAATAGGCATGGATAAAAGATGTTCCCATTTGCATAATGAGAGGCAATTTAGACGTCTCCTTGTTCATTTTTTCAATGAATGTAATTCGGGAGACCGCGCCCCAAATATTTTTTTAAGCTTAAATTGGAATTTGGCAGGTTTGTTTTTGGAAAATGTTACATCATTTAACTATTATAACTGATTGGAGAATATTTTGTCGCTTCTAATCTTGTCGTTTGCTCTATGAATAGCATCTATAAATAACCTAACCAATATTATTACTTTATGAATTAACTAAGTCCCACAACCAGAAGGAGCTCTATGGTATGGCAGCTTGCTTCGACAATCCAAACGTTGAAGTTGTAAATTTATCATCATAAAAAGTCAGTACTTTTGAAACATTGTGATAACTATAACAACGCTATTGAAAGTGACATGCCAAGTACCCCTATATATATATTATATCTTATCAAGATTTAAATTATATGTATAACAAAAAGATAAAACCACATACCTGAGCACATTGGTCACACAAAATAAGCTTTAGGTTTTTATAGTTAAGCGCACTTATTGGATTTTTTATGGATGGTCGTCGCCTCCCGGACTATTATCTTTAAAGATCGTGTTGTTACCATCCTTTATTATTTTTCAATGGCTTTGTCCCGCTTTTATTATTACAACAATGAGAATGCGCGACATTAACTTTCAACTTTTACTTTATATAAAATTGTAAGACACTTTTATTATTCCTGGAATGTCCTTTAGTCGGAAATATTGTGCAGCAAAAGATTATAATAGACTTCTTGCAACTAGAGGTGTCATTTTATTTTGAGTGGCGTATGGAGAATATGGTTAGTTACTTGCTCTTAATATATCTTGACTTATATCTTTTTAAAAGGTCGGCAACCCACTCCAGAGTTGTCAAGCCCGGCGAGTGTTCATGGGCGGCAATGACTACTTACCATCAATTGCCTCGACAGCTCGTTTACTTCCTATATTATAAAAAATATAGCATTAAATAAGCGACAAAAATAACTATTTTAAAGATCTACAAACCCCGCTGACATTGGCTACTTAAAATTACGCTACAGTACGCTCACACGAACGCAAGCGAAGCCACGAAACGCGTCTTGTTAATAAATAAAAATACTGGTAGCTTTCAGCTAAAAGATTATCAAACTATAATTCACTACATATCCATACTCAAATTATAAATGGGAAAGTGTGTCTGTGTGTATGTTTGTGCATCATTCACATCAAAACGCCAGTCGTTTTAGTTGAAATGTGGTATGTAGATTAAAACTTAGGATATTTTTTATCCTGGTATTGCCCCCGGGAACGGGAACTACGCGGGTAAAATCACGGGGAGCGGCAAGTACCTCATAAATGACTTCATTATTCACGCTGAAGGCGAATAAGCGTTTCAAGTTGACTATAAAATTAAAAATGAAAGCATTCAAAATGAAAACCACGTTATTGTTTGCGGCTAGTAAAATATTGCGCCGACAACAGCGCTGCCAAAATAATGTAAAGGATTTTAATAAATGATGAATGCTTTCATTAAATTTATGTAATACGCTGTTTAAAAGTGGCGTCGAAATCCGTGTGTAACGGTAATTATGACTGTTGGCTGGTTGAGATCACTCAATAGTGATAAGCTTGCCATTTACGTGTACTTCTAGTTGTACTATTAGATTTGAGATTATGCTAACTTTTACATTATAAACATTCTAACAAATTAATAAAAAAATGGGTTCTGTATTCTTTAGCTAAGTTAAATAGGCTATTACAATCTTAAGTAATGTAATTATCATATACAAAAAGGATTTAAGGAATTTGTTACATAGTGTCAAATAAAGTAGGTTTCATGGGTCTTCTACAATATATAAATGTGAGGGATATACACAAATAAAAATATATACCTATATATTTTAGGTATATATTTTTATTTAAGCTAAGTATGTGTATGTACCTACAAACACATACTTATATAAATATATAAATCTTGGAGAATTCTTTAACGTAACGACCATCTTGTGGAATCAACTTCCTCATGCAGCGTACCCGAACACGTATAACATAGGAACCTTCAAAAGAAGAGCGTACCTTTTCTTAAAAGGCCGGCAACACACTCGCGACATCACGAGTGCTCATGGGCGGCGCTGATCACTTTCAATCAGGTGACGCGCCAGTTCGTTTGCTCCCTCCAATATAAAACAAAAATATACACAAACAAAATATTTTCCAAATACAAAACTTCGCATATTTCGTAAAAATATTACACCATCAAATCTCTATAGAAAATAATACCATAAATATTCCCATAAAAGATTATATGAATGCAAAAATATGAAGACAAGAGTTGGACCGGTAAATACGTTTGGAGTTATTGTTCCCGGCCGTGAGTGAAAATTATGGGCAAAGCCGGTATAATGTCTTGTAAGTTATATCCTGTTTACGGCGGACGGGTCGCCATACCTATGAAGATTACATACAAGTTGTATATAACTCGTAATACGATTTAAGTAATAAATAATACATAGTAAAAAAGAAATCCGCTTTCTTGACGACCGCTTGGCGCAGTGGTAGCACAACTGCTTTCTGCGCGAAGGGTCGTGGGTTCGATCCCCACACCGGAAAAATGTATTTGTAATTTACATTTGTGTTTTTCTGGGGTCTGGGTGCTGCTATGTGTTGTATGTACGTATTTACAAAAGAAATGTACCTATATGTAATTTATTCCATTATTTATTTGCTACAACGCAAGCTTCTGCTTAGCTTGGAACTAAATGGCGCTGTGTATAAATTTCATGAAAATATTTATTTATTTATTTACATAGTTTAAAACAAAGCTTTCTTCTGTCTGTCACTGTGTAAGCTTTAATATTTTTTTTGAATGATTCAAGAGGAAATTTTAAATGTACAATACATTTTGTTGATCTATTGGTTAGACATGAAAAATATATAAATTTATGTTAAATAGACCATTTATTAAAAACATTTATGATTATATATTTACCTATCGGAGAATCTATATCTATAGTCTATCTTCTTATATTGACTTATATTAGCTTTTTTATAGTAATAAAATTTCTTATATAATACTATAAATCGAAAGTAGTTCGTCTGAGGGTTGCTTACTAACGGAGTAGCTAAAAAATATTTCTTTTTGCATTGTTTAATTTTCAAATTGTTAGGTTAAGTTCATTAATAAAACCCTTCATTATTAAATACAGGACTAACAATACACTTTATCAAGCCTTCGTATGAATACCTAGTTAGGGTTTAAACAAAAGCCCTGTAACGAACGAACTGCGCCCGCAAATGACTTCACTTTCTTGCGGAACTGTGTGCACACGACTTTATTGCGCGGAGTTTTAGTTGCCTTTGTTGTGAACTCGGCCTTATCGAAAGTTCTGGAATGGAACGCTGGTGCTATTTTGAATGCGAGGTTGATATATTTGCATTTCTATTTATTTAGGTATTAAGACTCTTCTAATGAGATTATTATTATACTTTAATCGATGCCAAAGTCGACTTTATATTTGAAGTCAAAAACTCTATATAGCGTTAGCGCAATTTTTTGCGCTTTAAAATTTTTTATTGAGTGAGCGCTTACGCAATACATAATTTTTGACTTCACATTTAAAGTCGACTTTGGCTGCAGTTGTAAATATCACTTGGACGTTATAGATATATACAATTTAAGGAAATAAAGTGTGAATATTGGAAAGACTACGTCAATGGGAGCAAATTGATCCATGGCTTCTTTTTCGTTTAAACAAATAAGTATAGTAGGCGTCATTTATGTTTAGTGCTGGACGAGAATAGCTGCGTATCGGTAGAATCGCGCTCGTAATTGACGTATTGGTGCGAGAAAGACAACACGACTGGGACAACCAATCAACGCTCGCGCACCCGACGATCACGCGCCCCGCGCGCCGCGCCGTTACCTCGATACCTTATTTTTGACTTATGCGCAGGTTTCGTTCAGCGATAAAGATTCGTGACGCGAACTATACATTATAATAAGTCTTATTTCAAAGAAATTGTCAATCCCTTTTCCTACTCCTCTTTGTAGTTGAAATGTAATGTTATATTATTGAATACAGGTGATGTGTTATCTCTTGTATTTTAAGCATTGTCCCAAAGAATTTAAATATATTACTAAAAACAAGCATTAACAACAAACTTCGTAAGCTTGGCACCAATAGAAAACCGAAATCTTCACAGGCGTCATTTTCAAAGCGAGTTTCCCAGCGAGTTCGCATTCAATTCGAGAGTAAGTTTCTTAAGCAATGCTTGCAGTTAGTTGAAGATTTTGAGATTTATATGAACACATGCGCCGTGCACCTGCTGCCGAGTTTGACGTTTGGGCCCGGAATTGGCTCCCACACAATAAGTGATCGTTGGAACGTTCCTATAAGCTGTCTTGGAAATTTTCTTGTGAATTTAGAATTAAGGAATGAAAGAGCAAAGTATTTTGAATTAATCTTAAAAGTTTGGACGAGTTTCATGTCTGTCAAACATAAAAATTCTTTACATAACTTAAAAATATAAAAAAAATAATTCATATTTTGAAAGTTATAAATAAAATCAATTAATATATCGAATTCCTTTAAAATACTTTACAAACAAAAAGTCAAGCCCATTCCATAACTTAGAAATATGAATTGGAACTTGGCTTTGCTACAGAAGACATATTAGCATTTAAATGAGAATAATTGTTTATACCGGATTAAGTTAGAAATGTCCTCATTTACCTGAATCGACATCCAATTGGGTGAACAATAGTCATTAATTTATATAGGATAATTACTGTTTCTAACCTGCACGAAACCTGCGCAGAAGTCAAAAATAAGGTATCAAGAGGACGGCGCGGCGCGCGGGGCGCGTGATCGTCGGGTGCGCGAGCGTTGATTGGTTCCCAGTCGTGTTGTCTTTCTGGCACCAATACGTCAATTACAAAAGCGATTCTACCGATGCGCAGCTATTCTCGTCCAGCGCTAAACATCCGTGACGC
>JADANM010002527.1:9729749-9745307 GCA_026213755.1 Eurema hecabe
TATTCTCCAGTGGTCAGGTATACAACTATCCGATATCTTTTTGCTTTAGCAGCCAAACACAAGTTTGAAATAGATCAAATGGATGCCGTGTCTGCCTTTCTTCAGGGAGAAATTGATAAAGAAATTTACATGCAACAGCCAGAACAATACAGGCAAGGATCTCAGGTATGCAAGCTTCATAAGTCAATATATGGCCTCAAGCAAGCTAGTAGATTGTGGAACACAAAGCTGAACAATACTTTACATGCATTAGGTATGCAACAATCAAAAACAGATCCCTGTGTCTACTACAATATTGCAAAGAATACATTTGTAGCTGTTTGGGTTGACGATCTAGTAATATTTACTTCTCAACCAGAAATAAAAAAACTATTGAAACAAAGTCTAAAACAGCACTTTGAAATGAAAGATATGGGACCAGCAAGTCAATGCATAGGCCTGCATATTACCAGAGATGGAGACAACGTAATAATTGATCAAGAAAAGTATATAAAAGATATACTAGCACGGTTCAGAATGTCAGACTGCAAACCAGTCAAAACACCTTTTGAAGTTGGCATGAAACTCAATATAACAAACATGGAAGAAAAATTTGAATGCCCCTATCAACAAGCAATAGGCTGTTTGCTGTATCTGGCTCAAGGTACTCGACCGGATATAACCTTTGCGGTTAATGCACTGAGTAGATTCAACAGTAATCCAAGCCATGAACACTGGACTGCACTAAAGAGAATATTCAGATATCTACAGGGTACAAAGGACCTGAAGTTGGTTTACACTGGAAAGGGAAATGATGAGATAGTTGGCTACTGTGACGCCGACTGGGCCAGTGATTTGCGCGACAGAAAGTCGTGCACAGGTTACGTTTTTTTGTTACAGGGTGGTGCTATTTCCTGGCGATCACACAAGCAACAAACCGTTGCTCTATCGACGGCCGAGGCAGAATACATGGCATTGTCTTCCGCGGCGCAGGAGGCGCTCTGGCTGCAGCAGCTTCACAGCGAGCTCAGTCACCAGCAGAAGAACCCGCTTGTCATTTTTAGTGATAATCAGAGTGCAATTAAATTAACTAACAATGACTGTTATCTTCCTAGAACTAAACATATAGACATTCGTTACCATTTCTTAAAGAATCATGTTAGTAATTTAGAAATTAAGTTTTTGTATGTAAAAGGTGAAGAAATGTTAGCTGATAATTTAACGAAGGGTGTCACTGTTGACAAACATTTGTATTGTGTTTCGAAAATGGGGTTGCGTTCCAGGGGAGGGTGTTAGAATAAGTAATTTTGGAACGCAACCATTTGTAGTTCTTTTTCCTGCCACAGGTGTCGCTCTCTCTCTTGCGCTTAGAATCTGCCCATGAGTATGTAATTTTGTACACGTTCCTACTAATTAAATAACTAAGTAATTTCTTTATTTCTTTTATTGCTACTATCCACGTTAAAAATCCTTCAGTTGAATTTAATTCAATGGTTATTAAAAATATTAACCTATGTCAGTCGGGTAGTATTATTATACTATTGAAACTCATTTTATTCAAAACGGTACAGTAATATAGATATATAACAAAGATATACATCTCGGGGAAGGCGTGTGGGCGTTCGTCTTTATCCATCGTAGACTCCAACGAAATAAGGCTTCCAATATGTTAACCGGTTTATTTCGATTACAATTTGGTTACAATTAACTGAAACTAATCACACACTACGCGGATGCAACCGGATCACTTATTTCAGAACGCAGTGAAGTCGGTAGTACGCTGGCACATCCGCACGATCGTCCCGTTCAAAACCATGTGTCGTTACCGGCCATCGTTGACAGCTGACTTGTCAACCTCTTAATGTTGCCAACGCAAATTCCGAATACACTCAAGTCAATGTTTGCTTGACGTTCCGTTCTAGTCTCCGACATAATAGTACTACCCTTCTTTTTTGCTTCATCGCAGTCGGTTAGCACAAACGATACTATCTTGATAACTCCTTCTCAAAGTCGATTATTCCAAGTATTCTATCTTTAGCGTAATTGAGAACACGTTGAAGTCTGTCAGGTAATTTCCGCAAAACAGCTGAAACGAAGAGCAAACTCCAACCACCTAGTTATTCTTTGAAACAACTTAATTACAGGAATACCTGTGTTGTTGTTTTAGTAATTTATTTTTAAAATATACCAGAACAATTAATAATTATGATTAATCTATTCCTATGTACAGAATTAAAAATATGTTTGAGACGGAGACGTTTTTGTTTTTGTTAACCAAAAACAAAAATATAATCTGGATTTGATTTTATGATTGAAATCCTAATGTATATATCGGAGCAGATGGACGAAAAGCAAAATTAAGATAGTGAAAAACTATCTCAATATTAGTTAATTAGTCTAACCTCCTTGGCTTATTAGAATGTTTAAATTCAAACTTAAAATAATTGTGTGGAATTTGTCAGTTGCTATAAAAACGTCAGTATTGTGAAAATAATCAGATATTGAATCAAGATTATACACCGTTATTAATCATAATAAATCTTGATACTCTGAAGTTTTACTTTTTAAGAACCTTAGAAAGAGCCTTCATGAAGCAAACAATTACTACCTCGGCATCACTACAACTACTACGACGTCACCCTCTGCGACACACTATTTAGAACTCAAGAACAGCTAACACTAATTTGGCCGAAAATTGATGAGGAGGTAGCTCAGAGCCAGGAGGACGACATAGGATAGTTCAGTTCCCAGGAGGAAATGGATTTTTTTTTTTATGATATGAAGGGGGGAGACGATCTGGACTCACTCCTGGTGGTAAGAGTAACGCCAGCCCATAGCCAATGCAGTGCTACCCGGAACGCCCAACTCCTGGGTGCACTACACCGACGCTCCCCACTTTGAGTCATCAGATGTTAAGACTCACTAGCCCAGTAATTTCGCTGGCTACAGTGCCCTTCAGACCGGAGCACAGTGACATTTTCACATCACTGTTCAGGCGGTAGAATGTCTGGCACTGTGGGGGTACCCACCCAGTCGGTCTCCTGCGAAAGAGACCTACCCCCGGTAAATATGGATGGGATACCCCATTTCACCATTTGGTAATATTTATAAGTCACAATATTACTTCAATTGTATAGCAAGACGACACTGATTTGAAATAACAAAACACAAATGGGAGCTAACCGTAATGTTGTTTGTGTTTGATTTTTTAAATTGGTTAGTCCTAATAAAAATTGAATTTCATTATATCTAGAAATGCCTCTTAGTAAGCCGCAGAGTTATTAATAATATATAATAACCGTTAATAAATTGAATCAGAACTCCACCCAATACCATTCAAAAACGTATACAAAAGCCTGCACACATCTATATAAATGCGAAATTACTTGTCAAAGAGTGATTTCAATTTCGCCTGAACATCTACTGCTGTTAAATGAAAAGGGTTCAGTATCGCTTCTAAAGGAAGAATTTCGTTTCACTAGTTCCAGACCAGGCATAAAGGAGGTAATTTTCCCAGAAACATATGCAGTAGTCAGATTGAGTCGGCATCTTCACAACCGGTGTCTCTACACCGCATCTTGTTTGAAGTCGATTTAAGATGCGAAAACCAGTCTTCATTAAAATATTAATTAAGTGTTGAATTAATTATAAGCAACGTGTTCCGGATGAGAGAGGGACTGTTAAACTTTATATGTATTTTATGTGTGGTTCAATTTATATCCTTACTTACCGACCCGCCCCGCTTCGCTCGCATATATTATGCATATATTATAGACATCATAAATCTTCCTCTTGAATAACTCTATCGCATAATATACCGCATGAGTGATTTTGATTAAAATCCTCCAAAAAATATGTACAAAGTTGAAGGTTCTAAGGTTAATTTAATATTATCACTACAAATGCTTACTGCATACTTCACAATATGTCACTTATTTATGGTATAAGAGATGGACGGATGCAGCGTGTCACTTCATTACAATTACTATGGTCTATCTTTAATAAAACAATTCTGCATTTTTTTTTATATGATAGGGGGCAAACGAGCAGGCGCGTCACCTGATGTGAAGTGATCAGCGCCGCCCATGAGCACTCGCGTTGTCACGAGTGTGTTGCCGGCCTTTTGAGGAAAGGTACGCTCGTTTTTTGAAGGTCCCCAAGTCATATGTGTTCGGGAACACTGCATGAGGAAGCTGATCCCACAGGATGGTCGTACGTGGCAAAAAGTTTCTGCGAAAGCGCACTGTGCTTGACTGCCAGCTGTCTAGGTGGTCTAGGTGGTGAGGGTGGAAATCAGCGGCAGGTATCAGACTGAACAACTCTTCTGAGCACTCCCCATGATAGATGCGGTTTTTATTTAAAAAACATAGCTAAATCTATTGAGATATAGTGATTCAAGGTTAATAATATGTATAATACATGCATAACATAAGCGAGCGAAGCCGGGTCAGATCGCTAGTTAATAATAATAAAGATACCCAGAGTACGCTAGAGCCAGTAACTTATAGGCTACAGTTCAGGTTGTGACGGGATTCATTAATTAATACAGACATTATAGACAGGCGTCTGGCTTTTGATTGCGCCGTGGGAGCAAATAAACAAACGAGTACTGCTTGCTACAGCTTGAATGAACAGCATTGGGAACTGTTCAGGTCTTCAATTAAAGCTAATAAAAATATAATATACCTTTCTCACTTACTTAAAGCCCATAGGCCCGTAAGATGAACTTGAATCTTGAGATTGTAAAAGTCTTAACATATTTATTGTATACACTCAAATAAGTCAAAGTCAAAGTCAAAAGTATCTTTATTCAATTAGGCTACATAAAGTAACACTTTAGAAAATAGGAAATAGGATATATAACAGGAAATACATTAAATTGTATGTACATGATGCCCTGGGTATTAAGCTAAATTTTTGAAAACAGAAGTAGCAGGGAAAAGTCGACGTAGAGACTATTCTTTTATATTTTTTTTACAAAAAGGTAGTCTCCATTGGAACTAAACTATTTATAAACTTAAAACAAGCTCTTTAAATGATATAATCTTGAAGTAGAAACCGTAAATCTTTAGAAAATAAGACGCAATCTTTTTCTTTTTACGTGTTTAGCACAAATTTAAATTGCGGTAATTTTTCCAGCGACCAGAAAAACGTAGAATACATTGGACCATTAGTAGAAACGGAATAGGAACTTGGACAAACTGAAAAATATCCTGTTTGCAAATTACAAATAATTCTTTTCGCCCGAGCTAATAGGCATGGATAAAAGATGTTCCCATTTGCATAATGAGAGGCAATTTAGACGTCTCCTTGTTCATTTTTTCAATGAACGTGATTCGAGAGACCGCGGCCCAAATTTGTTTTGAACTTAAATTGGATTTTGGCAGGCTTTTTTTGGAAAATGTTCGATACATCTTTTAACAAGTATAACTGATCGGAGCTTCTGTCGCATTTTCTTAATAACTAAAACAATATTATCACTGAACTTAGTCCCAAAATTAAAAAGACCACTTGCTTCGAGGCATCACGATGTGTAAAAAGAACTGAATTTTAGTAATGTTCACAACAACATCTCTGGCAAAAGTGACACGTCGTAGAAGATAAGTATCCCTCTTTTCAGATGAGGCCACGCAAGAATGTGTCACAGCTAACATTGTGATTTATGAAGACTTAAGACATATGAATAACAAAAATTAAAAACTTTATACCAGAAAAGAAACATAGATTTTGTTAGTTAAACGCACTTATTGATTTTCTTGTATGGTTCCAAGCGGCCGTCGCCTCCCGGCCTATTATTTTTAAAGATCGTGTTGTTACCATCCTTTATTATTTTTCAATGGCTTTGTCCCGCTCGTATTATTTCAACAATGAGAATGCGCGACATTAACTCTTAACTTTTACTTTGTATAAAATTGTAAGACACTTTTATTATTCCTAGAATGTCCTTAAGTCGGAAATATTGTGCAGCTATATAGAATTTTTGCAGCCAGAAGAGTCATTTTAATTTTAAAAAGAAAAAGAGCAATTTCCAATAGTTCTCTTTCCGGGAATTACGTTGTTATAACATGATTATTTTAATAGTTTTCTTTTTTTTAATTTGTACAATAATTTTTTAACTAACAGAAAAAGCTTAGGTTCCAGCGTTGCGTATGGAGAATATTGTTAGTTACTTGCTTACCACTAATCAAGCTACCGTGATATACTCTAATATACCTTGACATATAGCATTAAATGAGCTACAAAAATAACTGTTTTAAAGAGCTACAAACCCCGCTGATATTGGCTACTTAACATTACACTAAAGTATGTTACAAGAACGCTAGCAAATCCACGAAACGCGTCTTGTCAATAAAAAGGCTTGTAGCTTCAGCTGAAAGCGCATCAAAATATCATTCACTACACATCCATACTAATATTATATATGGGAAAGTGTCTTCGTCTGTATGTTTCTTTCTTTCCAAGCAAAACGGCTGGACCGATTCTTTTGAAATTTGGTATGTAGATAGATGATACCCTGGATGAAAACATAATATATTTTTTATCCTGGTATTGCCCCGGGAACGGGAACTACCGCGGGGAGCGCCTAGTACCTCATAAATGACTCCATTATTCACGAAGGCGCATGAACGATTTAAGTTGACTATAAAATTAAAAATGAAAACGTTCAAAATGAAAACCACGTTATTGTTTGCGGCTAGTAAAATATTGCACCGACAACAGCGCTGCCAAAATAATGTATAGGATTTTAATAAATTATGAATGCTTTCATTAATTAAAAATGTAATACGCTTTTTAATCGTGGCTCGGAAATGTATTATCCATGTATAAAAGTAATTATGACTGGTTGGCTGGTTGAAATCACTTATTATTGATAAGCTTGCTATTTACGTGTACTTCTAACTGTTATATTAGATTTAAGATTATGTATGATGTACTAGAACTTGAATTTTTTTTTACAACTTATCTAACTTTTCCAACATTCAATCAAATTAAATAAAAAAAAAGGTTCTGTATTCTTTAACTTAAGTTAAATACGCTATAACAATCTTAAGTACTGTAATTATCATATAAGAAATTCGTTACAGTGGCAGATAAAGTACCTTTAATGCGTCTTCTATATTATAATATATTGATAGACCTATAAATGTGAGGGATACACAAACACACACACACACACACACACACACACACACAAAATACATTCCAAATACAAAACTTCGCATATTTCGTGAAATTATTACACCATCAAATCTCTATAGAAAATAATACTATAAATATTCCTATAAAAGATTCTATGAATGCAAAAATATGAAGACAAGAGTTGGACCGGTAAATACGTTTGGAGTTATTGTTCCCGGCCGTGAGTGAAAATTATGGGCAAAGCCGGTATAATGTCTTATAAGTTATATCCTGTTTACGGCGGACGGGTCGCCATACTTATGAAGATTACATACAAGTTACGCAATGAAAAGTTACCAGGCATAGTTATTATTTATAATATCATTATATAGTATAAAACAAAGCCGTCTTTGTGTTTTTTTTCTTCTGTCTGTCACTGTCTATGCTTAAATATTTAAAACTACGAAACCGATTTTCATGTTGTTTTTTTAAATGAATAGAGGAAAATTTATATGTATAATACATTTTGTTGATCTATTCCTGTCTAACCTATTAAACATTTTCCTTTCGGAGAATTATGGCTCTATCTATTGTCTATCTTCCAGTATTATACTTACAGCCGTATATTAGTATAACCTTTTTTTATAGTAATAATTTTTTTTCGTAAAAATAATTGTGTTTTACATTTTATGTGATATTTTATACTGGTATTATAAATCGAAAGTAGTTCGTCTGAGATTTGCTTACAAATGGAGTAGCTAAGAAATATTTCATTTTGGATTAATTTTCAAATTGTTAGGTTAAACAGTTAGAAGGTTTCATTATTAATAGCCCTCCATTATTATACATAGGACTAACAATACACTTTATCAAGCCTTCGTATGAATACCTAGTTGGGGTTTAAACAAAATCTCTGTAACGAACGAACTGCGCCCACAAATGAGTTCACTTTCTTGCGGAACTGTGTGCACACGACTTTATTGCGCGGACTTATAGTTGCCTTTGTTGTGAACTCGGCCTTATCGAAAGTTCTGGAATGGAACGCTGGTACTATTTGAATGCGAGGTCGATATATTGCATTCCTATTTATTTAGGAATAATATGATTCTTAAGGCTCTTCTAATTTATTATATTTTATATTATTATTATTATTATATTTTAACCGATGCCAAAGTCGACTTTAAATTCGAAGTCAAAAATTCTTTATTGTGTAAGCGCAAAAAATTGCGCTTTAAAAATCGTAATTGAGTGAGCGCTATAAATTTTGACTTCAAATTTGTAGTCGACTTTGGCTGCGAATGTAAAATATCACTTTGAGGTAATAGAAATATACAATTTAAGAAAATAAAGTGTAGATTTGACTACGTCAAAGGGAGCGAACTGATCCATGGCTCCTTTTCCTAATCCTTTTTGGAGCTGAAATTTCATGTTGTATTGTTGGATACAGGTGATGTGTTGTCTCTTGATTTTCACGTAATATCCCAAAGAATTAAAATATATTATTAAAAACAAGCATGCAACGTTGTTAAGCATGCATGTTATTTTAACAACAAACCTAGCACCAAACTTTGTAAGCTTGGCACCAATAGAAAACCGTCGAGGGAATCTTCACAGGCGTCATTTTCAAACGCCAGCGAGTTTGCATTCAATTCGAGAGTAAGTTTCTTAAGCAATGCTTGCAGTTAGTTGAAGACTTTGACATTTATATGAACACATGCGCCGTGCACCTGCTGCCGAGGTTGACGTTCTCTGGGCCCGGAATTGGCTCCCACACAATAAGTGATTGTTGGAACATTCCAAGAAGCTGTCTTGGAAATTTTCTTGTAAATTTAGTATTAAGGATTGAAAGAGCAAAGTCTTTTGGATTAATCTTAAAAGTTTGGACGAGTTTTATGTCTGTCAGTTATAAACTAGTGCATATTATTGCATTAGTCATTATAACGGAAAAACGTAGCTGAAAAATATATATAAATACTAGCCGTTTCCCGCGGTTTCACCCGCGTAATTCCCCTTCCCGGGGCAATACCGGGATGAAAGCTATCCTATCTTTTAAGTTGGATCAAACTGCACGTGGTGTGCGAATTTTATTATAATCGGTTAAGTGGTTTAGGAGTCCATTGAGGACAAACATTGTGACACAAAATAATAAGTAAAATCAATTCATATATCAAACTCCTCTAAAATACTTTACAAAAAAAAAGTCAAGCCAGTTCCATAACTTAGAAATATGAATTGGAACTTGGCGTCGCTACAATAGACAAATTAGCATTTAAACGAGAATAATTGTTTAAACGGGATTAAGTTGGAAATGTCCTCATTTACGTGAATCGACCTCCAATTGAGCGAACAATAGTAATTAATTTATATAGAATAAATACACTTACCAAGCTCCATTGATAATAGGTAATAAGGATTCTTATTTAATTTACAAATCTCTAAGAATAACTCGCTATTATAAGAATTAAAGTAAGGCGGTACGAAGTAAAGATATGTTCAGAGAAAGTCTTACATACCCTATGGTCTTTTCCATTAATCCTTAGAGGATTTTCTTATTATATAAAAAGGGTTACGGAAAAAACGCAATGTGTGTTTTACTTCACTACATAGTATAAAACGTATCCTTTAATGTTTAAAACTAAATCTTGTGCAGTTTTTTTTAAGATGGATTGATACAAAAGGTAGGTTTATATGTATAATACGAACAATATATGCGAGCGAAGCACTTGTTCCCAAATATATCGTTAAAACAATGCGTAGCTACCATTGTCTAGGTTTGATCCGATCTGTATTGTACCGATCAGATTTTGTAGAGCCTTACAAATGTTTGTTGAGGCCAAATTGTTGGGTTTCCATTTGATCCCGGTTAACAAGCGGATATGCTTGGTATTTCTATACATTTCTGAATATATATATGAACTAGCTCCTCTTCGATAATTCGTTTATTTCGTGTTACGTGTAAAAATTTTCACCACATTTTAAGTGATGTATTTAAATGTAGCCAACGTACTTTACCGAGTATTTTACTATATTTAGCAGACAGCTTAACATGACTGTTTTTCCATCGCAACGTTTCTAAGAAAATTTCATAATATTTTATCAAAGAGATATTACAAAATAATTTAATTATCACAAACATTAAATACCTACCTGAAAATCCAACTTGTGTGGTGTACGGAATAGACGGTTACATCGAAACCTTAATATAAATAAATATTAAATAACATTCGTTAATTAACTCAGACGTTTTCGAACAAATGCTTACTCGTGCAAATTTATAATTAAACCCGAAAACAAAAAGTCAAAAACAAGAACAAAAACGTTAACTTTGTTTTATCAAAATGGATGCTAATGGTATTCCAATCTAGAAGTTTCTTTCAACATAAACCCTATTAAATTGAAGTGAGTTATAGGGTATGTTTATGGTGCGCGCGGGAGCGGAGGCGGGCGCGGAAGCGGTTCATTAATTAAAGAATAAAATTTCTCATGTTAAACTTTTACTCTTAACTTATAAATGGGAAAGTAGCTCCATCTGTTAGTCTGTCTAAATTATGCTTAGTCCTAGATATTTATAGCCTATGTCCAAGGACAACCTGACCTTAATGATCATCATTACTAAGGAACATAGAAATTCGTGCTTGTTTACTAGAAATTTAAGTTTCACTTATATTAGTTTATAAGGTTTCATGGTCAGGCAATTAAGGCTTATCTTATATAGTCTGGAGTTTAGAAAAGGGACTAACTACGAATACGTCGCGAATGACTTCCAAATTTTATTAAATTTATAAAAAATATTATGAAGTACGGAAACGAGCTAAGCGCGAGTCACAGAAATTATAAAATGATATCATTACAAAATATATATCAAGTAACTTTCTTATGTCTGTTCCTATGTATACTTAAATCTTTAAAACTATGCAACCGATTTTCATGCGGTTTTGATAATAGATAGAATATGAATAATGCACGCATAAATAAAAGGCCGGCAACACACTCGTGACAACGCGAGTGCTCATGGGCGGCGCTGATCACTTAACATCAGGTGACGCGCTTGCTCGTTTGCCCCCTATTATATAAAAAAAAAATATGCGTGCGAAGGCGGGGCTGGTTGTTAGTATTTGATAAATCGCTTCCGCGCTCTCTTCCGCGACCGCGCGTGCAACGTGGCCAAGCACCCACTCTTGTCACCAATAATTGCGGGTACTATCGAAATGGCATCTAATTCTTGTCACTTCTTATTGAGAATTAAGCTGTTCAAAGTTTGTTCTCGTAAATCCTCAGATGATCTGATCATCGGAGATTTAATTATATCGACTTGATTATTTAAACTGTTTCATTCGTTTTGGAGTTAAAATTTATTTTATCATTTAATTGCAGCTTTATAACTTTTTGAGATATTAATAAAAGGGAGGTCGTCTGACAGTACAGATAAATAAAGTATTTGATGTTTTCATATGGATGGAACTTTTTACTGTCAACTGTGTTTTGTTTCGTAATACCATGACGATTCTTTGACTGTGACTGTATGTGTTACTATAGATAATACCTATGTTACTATGACTATGACTTTAATATTTTTTGTTCGACATAAATTTAAGTCTCAAATGAATAAATTATTTCAGTTAATAATTCTGATTATTGAAAACAAACAAACACGTCTCTTCTTCGTTAAATTATTGTTTTCAGTGTTAAAAACCAAATTATTAGACCAAATTCACCAAATTATTAGACCAAACTCACCAAATTATTTCTTCTTGTCACAACATTTATTTGAAATAGAATATTCTAATTTTAAGGAAGGCTGTTTTTTTGAATATGTTATTACTCCTCTACTAAAAAATAGTAATAGGCCAAGCTACATATCAACAAACAAATTCCAACCCCAAACTCGAAACACGTAAATCACTCGCAATCAAGACTCGAATACGAAACTCGAAAACATCGGTAATATTAAAAACAAAGCGTTACAAGTTCGCGAGACCTGGCGAGATTTGCCTCTACATGTTTTATTGCTCAAGTTTTTGCACGTGTTTAACAAGAGGTTTAGATTTCTTATTCTTTTTATTTTACCGCACCGTTTCTAAAAGAGGAGAAAGGGTAAATATAGGTAACTTTTGTTAACTTATCGATAACTTTTTTGTCAAAGGAAAAACGAAAATCAAGTCGAAAGTCAAAAATTATCGCAACTCTGTAAAATATAAAATGTATATACTAAGAAAAAACAATTCAACAAAATCGCTGACTAGAATTGGCAAGAAAATACATGTCTGTCTCGTATCTGAAATTGTAAAGGTATCGAGTTGAAATTTAAACTTAATGTTCAATAAAGACTACGATTACTTGGAGTCATAAAAAATGACCTCTATGTGATACAAGTTGGTTAAATAACTAACATATATATTGACAGAACCGAGGGAATCAAAATATTCTGTTGACCTTTAAAATGTTTTCTTCTGTGGGGTCTGCATAAAGGAGGAAAGCTCTAAAAAATTAACATTTGACTATATGAGATCCAATCCTCGCACTTGTATGGTTTTGACAAAAGTCACGGAATGATATTGGTGTATCACCAATTTAAAAACACTTAATTGATCTTAGTTATCCTTCAAAAAGTTAAGCATTTACTTCTTTATATTATGCCTGACTTAACTTCTTTGCTTCACTATACTTGGCTTACTTATTTTACTAACTTAACTTCGATTTTACTAATAGTTACATTAACTTAATTAAATTACGTCAGTTACGCGATGTAAACAAATGTCTCGTGTCCACCGTTAGCATGACTAACATTTGTGTTACTGAGCACATTTAAGTAATAAATAACAGCCTTGCATAATATGAAGTGTTTCCGTGATATTACCATAGGACGGACGGACGGACGGACGCATTCCGGTAAAAATGGCTGACTATAACATAAGCATGAAACCGCTTTTAAAACTTTGTAATTCATATTTTTAATTTGTTTAATTTTAAATTAATTTAGTAGGAATATATTAAAACTATAAAATTATACATAACCCTCGTAGTAGATAATAACTGATAAGTTAAAATTAAGACGCAAATCACGGAAGCGCTTTAAATTCTAAACACAAGACGCTTATCTGTGTCGAGGGATGTGCCAAATAAGATGTACTCTAGAGAGCCGTAAGTCGGTCAGCGTCTAATTTTATTTAATTAGAGCTGAGAGATAAACGTAGCAATTTATTTAAGTGTTCCCTCGCAGCTTAACGCATACCTACTTATGTTAGTATATCCGTAGTTTTAATTAGAAATTGTGGTGCTAAGATTTCATATATTCATTTATGAGTACCAATTGTTTCATGACTAGCTGGCCCGACGTGGCTTCGTTGACACTGCATTTGTCCTATTTATAACCTTAAAACCATTAAATTAATTCAAGGAAAAAGTAAACATAATTAAAGAAATCGATTCAGACGTCATCAATTACACTTCCAAGATATTTGTTAATGCATTTTTATGTTAAAGATTTTTAGTAATACTTGTGTCCTTAATGTTGACAATTAATTGTAATATTTAATTAGAAAGATATGAAAGTACGCAGACAGATTTGTTATTTTTACTGAATTGGATTAGTATTCATTGTTAAAATTAAAAAAAAAATGAAAAACGAAACAAAAATAGCTTGCTTTCTTTGAAAGAGAGAGAGATATGGAGGCGCATATGCCACGTCTTACTACCTATAGCAAATAAGTATAATGTCGTTACAAATATTAGTCGTATTTTTTCCTGGTTAAGGAGCTACGTTCCAACATACTATCCTCAGTATATTCCAATAGATCGGCAGTAGAGAAATATTCCACGAACTCAATTAAGGTGGGTGATTAAAAAGCTGTTCCTTCAGGAAATGGAGTTACTGTAAGAACATTGGTCAGGGGTGGCGAGCTGAAAGCACGCGATGATATAGTTTAACCTATCAGACTACGTTGGTGTGTCTTGACGCCGGTTTGATAGTGACCTCAAAATAATCAAGAACATTTTTTTTACTTTTCCTTTTTTATCTGAGCTTTTTTTACCAACCAACTAAAACCACAAGATTATCCTCGTGCTGTATGACGGGTACCTTTCGACCTCTTCCGTAACCCCGTCAGCGGCTGCCTGTTGCCAGGCTCGCCACGAGTTGGCCAGAGCCTCCTCATAACGCTGACCTCGTCCGCATAAGCAGACACCATTCACGCCCCCCCCAACCCCGAACGGATTTAAAACCATTTGTCTTCCTAGAAGGTATTCTTACGAGGTTTTTAAAATTAGTAAATATAGATAAAGGTATTCTAGGTGATGGTTACTTTATTAGGTACCTTATTAGGTAATAATTTTTTATTCCTTCCTTTATGTTTAATAAAATGTTAATTAAAATAAATTCTCATACTGGAATGACCAGTCTGTTTTTTAAATATGAAATATGAATGTTATAGTTTTTATTTTAATTGTATACCTTGATTTACTTTCGTACTATAAAGAAGCAACTAACACGGTTTCTTACTGGTATTTATTAAAAACTCCTTTCTATGACTTTGACTCATAACTTGTACTATTTTTCAAAGAGGTACCTAATCATTTTAAAAGCGAGCTCCCCGCGTCTATTAATTTACAAAATATTTTCTAGAGAAAATATTTCTAAGCTACATTATACGAGTAGTTCGCCAACCCTGTCTCAGGTTGTTCGATTTAAACCATTTTGTTGAGAGTTGGGACTTTAATTAAAACGGCTAGATAAATCCCAAAGGAATTGATACGACACTTCTTTTTTATCACATACGTATTTAATATATTATGACTAACATAAAAATGAATTAGTAATGGTAGAGGCATGCTGAAATCCGTCAATTTCAGCATGCCTCTTATGCATGCCTTAGATCTGCAATTTCTCCGATGGAGGTGGTCGTTAAACACCAGACAAACCTCCTGCTCAATTCTCCATCAGCATATAAAAAAAGTTCCAACTCCTTGAATTTCAAACTCTTTAGATACGATCAGTTTCAACATTTCAATAGCGCGATTCACAAATCAACCACGTGCCCTACACTAACCCACTATACACATATTTCATTGCCTCGTAGATACACATCATAACACGAACCGTTTAACATGATCATGCAACCATTACGGAGTAAGACGTTTTCTCATCCATAAACGGACTTGGTCCCTCACAATAGTTAACTCTGTTACAAACTCAAAGCCCAACTAAGTGACTTCCATATATTATAACGGCCCAAGATACGATACACTATGTTGGTCATTGAATGTAATTTACAACGTGTACTCAAATTATTAAGGGACTCGGTCCCTACGTAGAATGTAGTATGAGGATTATATGTCCATATAAAAGTTAAGTTTTCAGTACTGTCATTAAATAAATAGACTTAGGAATAAAATTTAGTCGACAATGTAAATAAAAAAATGGTTAAATTATACTGTTTTATAACAAAATTCTCAGACCGTTAA